>CM002484.1:20068169-20128906 GCA_000325765.3 Leersia perrieri
CCCGCTCCCCCTCCGCCACCCCTCTTCCTCCGCCGCCGCCGTCTCCGCCAGATTCACCACCTGCCTCCTCGCCCTCGCCGCCGTCACCACCACCTTCGCCCTCGCCCTCGCCCTCACCCTCCATCGCCCCAATCTCACTGCCGTTTCCCCAACCTCGCCACGGTGAGCGAAATCCCCACTACTAATTGCTCATCTCTTCAGTTCTATCTGATTGATTCCAATGTCTCCTTCTCCTCATCAGCGGCGGCGGTGGGGGAGGATATTCGGTGGTGATCAACACATGGAAGCGCTACGACCTGCTGCGGAGATCCGTGGCGCACTACTCCGGCTGCGGCGGCGTCGAGGCCGTCCACGTCATCTGGAGCGAGCCGGAGGAGCCGGCCGAGGAGCTTCGCCGGAGCGTCGTCAACTGCAGCCGCGGGGGAGCGGAGGCGAGGTTCGTGATCAACGCGGAGGACAGCCTCAACAACAGGTTCAGGCCCATCGAGGGGCTCGCCACCGACGCCGTCTTCTCCGTCGACGACGACCTCATCGTGCCCTGCTCCACGCTGCGCTTCGCCTTCCGCGTGTGGCAGAGCGCGCCATCTGCCATGGTCGGCTTCGTGCCCAGGATGCATTGGCTTGCTGACTCGGTATGCGTAAATGCACTGCACATTAACGGCCATTTCTGATTTGTTGGTGAATCATGAGTATCTCTGAATTTTTGGTGCGTTATGGGTAATCTCTGAATTTGCGGACCCAGCATGCATAAATGCACTGCACAGTGCACACTAACGGCCATTTCTGAATTTCTCATGTAGTAATCTCTGAATTTCTGAACTTTTGGTGCACCATGAGTAATATCTGAATTTCTGTCCGTAAAAAAGGAACACCTGAATTTCTGAACTTTTGGTGCATCATGAACAATCTCTAAATTTCTGAACTTTTGGTGCATAATGAGTAATCTGTGCACTAGTTGACGATGACTACGCATTGGAAGTAGCTACTTATAGGTGTAACTGCTGAATTTTTGCATGGATATAGTGAGGAAATAAGTTATGTGATTATGTCAATTGGTGTGTCCGCTTCTGCAGGGAAGTACCACCACCGACGAATACAGATATGGAAGCTGGTGGTCAGTTTGGTGGACAGGGACCTACAGCATGGTCCTCTCCAAAGCAAGTTTTTTCCACAGGAAGTATTTGGATCTGTATACCAATCACATGCTTCCGACTATTCACGATTATGTGAATGAAAACAGGTGCAACTCATAGTTGACCATAGCAACATCTTTCCAGAAAACTCCTTCAGCTTTGAGCATAGTTATGCTATCTGAATTCTCTACTGCCCTTGCGTGTAGTATACTAGTATGTCTTACAATTTTAACTAATGATTGATAGGAACTGTGAGGATATTGCAATGTCCTTTCTTGTGGCGAATGTAACTGGAGCTCCACCAGTTTGGGTCCAAGGTCAGTAATCATCCTTGTGCAGCAATAAAATTATCTTGAATCATCGTTGGGCAAACTTGTAGAGCCCTATTTATCTCACATCCTACATCAATAATTAGCAGTTGTCCCCAGTCCCCAGTACTGAGAATTTCTTCTTGGAGGATGAGCAGTACCAAATCAATGTAGCTTGTCTGAAACTTTGCTATCCTTTTTTATGCTTTTGCCATTTACTTCCGTGTTACTTGAATAAGAAAGAACTATAAGGAAGCAGTAGTAAACTCATGGTACAAACAAACACAAGGGGCCATTTAACGTAAAAAAACACTAGTGCCAATTGCTGTAAAATAAGATATCTTGGTATGTTAGCTTTGCAGCCATTTTTCTCACGAGGACATACTGAAGTTCCACTTTCTTGATGTTACTACAGGAAGGGTATTCGAGATTGGATCGACCGGCATTAGCAGTTTGAAGGGCCATGATTTGCAGAGATCGAAATGTCTGAATACATTTTCTGCCATGTATGGGCATATGCCTCTAGTAGCCACCACAGTCAAAGCTGTGGATAGCCGCACAAGTTGGTTCTGGTGACATGTAGTTCTGCCTTCATGTTATGTTGTTGTGTATTGTCTTCCTTTAGGTGCTGCTTAATTGCTTAGCCAATATTATCAGGCTAGTGCACTTGTGTGTATAATTCATTGGCACCTAATAACAAAGATTATACTTATACAAGCTGATTTTTGGGGGAGATATTGTACTTCTGAAACTAAGATTTGCTAGCTTGACGCTTGACGGTTAATAAACCAATACTCCTGTATGAGGAGAGTTTGCGAACATGATTGAGCATGATTAACTTTACCTAGAAGAGAGTAAAATACATCAATAGTAACACAACTTGCGAGGTGGGTGTAATTTAATCACACGTCTTGTTATTAGGGTATTTTGTTCAACCTAATTATTAGTGAAGTGTTGTATTATAAATTGTTTGAATACATGAACCTTTATTGTTTACTTAAGATTAATTGTAATATCTTTGGCTCATGTTTATACTCTAATTCATGCTTGCTAGCCAGTTGATTAATTTATCTTACTTGTCTTGCGACACATGTCCTTGGAACGCTTTGGATGCACTTCAAAGCTCTTGAAAAAAATTCTTAATGAAATCATGGTCGAAAAGAGGGAAAATATTTAAAATGCTTGATTTTTTTAAAAGAGAAAAATTGTGATCGATTTTCCAAAAGTCAATTTTGTGCATTTATTGTAAATAAAGGGAGAAATTCTTTTTTCTCACTTTCATGGGTTTTTAGGAATTTGTGCTTTTCAGTTTTATTTTTCAAAAAACATCAATTTGTATTTTAAGATGTTGCCAATTTGTTCATCAAGGGAGGATTTTGAAATCATTATCATGAATAAAATTTAATGATAAAAAATTGGTTTTATAAATGACAATTAAATGAAAATTGGTTTGGTAATATTTATGGATGTACTGTTATTGTGTGTGATTTATGTGGGCCAGGTTGCCATCTGTGCCTAAAAATGGTTGTTTGTCTATTTTGTGTGTAGATGACTTAAGGTCAATTCAATGGCAAGGATCGGGACTAGGTTTAAAAAACTAAGGTGTTGGAAGACTATATAATAAGATTGGACTAGAGTAAAAAATATTAAGGTTAATTTCAATGAACGGTGAGATTAGAAGAAGTCGATGTCTAAGAACGATAAAGGATACCGAATAGTGAAGTTAACGTAAGGTGGTATATGATGGAGGAACGCCGTGTGGATAAGAGTTTTCAATGGGCTTCACAAGATCATTCATGCTAGCGCCGGAATCATGGAGAGAGTTGGAAAAAAAATTCGTTGAGAAGAATTCGTATATGCACATGGAGTAGAATGCGTGGACACGATGTTTGGAGTCGTATTTGGTTATGGCGTTATGCTACAGTATTCGAGTTACTTGTGTGATCATGCATGAGGTCTGTGGTTGTTCGACCCGAACAGCATGCATATGCATTGCTTGGTTGACGCAGGCGCAAGCGGCCGGCCGGGTACAGACAGAAGCAGGACATGCAGAGACCGAGTGTAATACGTACACGTATGGTAAATTGGTCAACGGAACTATGTGTGTGGATTTTTTTTTCGAAAGAAGGACAAAAACTCTGTCTTGTGTATATTGACATAGGAAAAGTAAAACATATTATATTTATCAGGCTACCCATAAATGATAAATGGTAGCCCCAAAAAAAGGTAGAAAATATCTTCCAAGATTACAAATTCTTAGAGCATGTTGCTCTAGGCCGGAGGCAAGGGCCGGATTTTCTTTTATTTTGGCGATGTTAGTTGAGGGGATGGGAGCTATATAATTCCCTAAGGACACTTGTGTTTTTCTAGATCTTATAAGCCATTGGGATAACAAGCGTCCCGAATGGCAGTCTTGGGGTGTGTGGGACGCTTAGTGTAAGTATCCACCAGTTTACTAGTGTGGCAGTCCTTCCAACGGATCAATGTTGGTACCGGTCCAATGTTGGATTTCTTTCCAGATTCGGACCATGACTCTGCATTTGGCCATAACATGTATAACGCGCGGTTCACAATGCGGCAGAGCGGACAGACTTGTTGATTTCTCCAACCCCTTTTTCTGAGTCTATTAGCCATCCAAACTCTGTTCTATATAATTAGCCACGAAAAGAACTTGCAGGTTTTCTAGATTGATTGTTCATTAGTAGTTTTTTTGCCCCAAAAACTGTAATCGGTGGGCCGATTTCGAGGAGTAGCTTCTGTTTGTGGTTAGGTTCCAGATGATTTAGTCTTCGTCGTTTGTTAGGGCATTCGTTCTCTCAATCATGGTCCAAAAGGCTTACGTTTTGTTGTATCTAGTTTACCGATGTTATTTTCGCTATGTCAATGTCTTGGATCCATCTTTTGCTTAGGAGTGGGTCATGGAATGTTCTCGTTTTCCTTTTTGAAATGTAGTGATGTCTGGGGCGATCAGTCGGGATGTTTGGTTCTCCAGCCATTTTGTGCTCTAGAATTTGGTTGTTTTACCATCTCCTATGGTTATTGTTGTTGCCGCCGTGGAGAGATCCCTTTTGAGTTGGTCACAGGGGGCATCTATTCCTACCCAAGGTTTGTCCTCAAGTAGCAAATAAATTTATACCCTCTATATGGTAGCCTAGTCAGACTTAGGGATTCTGAATAGGAAATATGGTAAAATA
Organism: Leersia perrieri; assembly: GCA_000325765.3. Classification (NCBI taxonomy): domain Eukaryota; kingdom Viridiplantae; phylum Streptophyta; class Magnoliopsida; order Poales; family Poaceae; genus Leersia; species Leersia perrieri. Next base: position 20,072,805 of record CM002484.1, read on the forward strand.
AGAAACAAATATTAAGTCTTAAACTGTTCGGATTGTATCTTCCAGTATAAAAAATTTTCCTTGCCTTTCCTGAATTATATATGATTTGATGGATCTCTCTCCGTAGATATGAAAATAACTAGAATACATGAATACCTATACACAATTATGACACATGCAATAAAGATTATATTCAATCATTGAGACGTTGATGAGACTTTTCAGTTGATCAGTAAGTTGATCAATTTGGCTTTACTGAAATTTTGAGACGTCTGGATTGCATGGGCTTTTTCGCCTTTAGCAGAAAATTAGTTTGCAAATACCTTCGGTGAAGTTACTTAGTTTCTCTACTTTAATCTGACCAAATTTGAATCCGATCCCACGTTGGTTTTCGAATATGTAATCTTGTTTTTACTTAAACTTAATTTGTGAGTCTATTTTTAGATTTCAAAATTTTGACGTCCAGTGGCGATACCTACTATATATTCACCCTCTCGTAGATTTATTTGCCGTGTTTCGATCCTGCACTCATTGGACCGGATCTCGTCTTCCGTAAGTGTCGAGATGGAGACTGACTGGCACACGCATATACGCTCGGTAATTGAGAAAACGCATGCAATGCCACGTGCCCAGCCCAGGTCAAGGTTGGTGATGATCAGTAGGCCAGTACAACACTTCTCATTAATTTCACCTTGTAAGTTCTCATGGGCCGTAATTCTCACCATTGTCAACTGTCCTGATCGATAAAGAGCAGTCAAAGTATAAAGATTATATAACAGGCAGTAGCAACCTAGCGAGAGCCTCTTGTATACAGATCCAACTACTAACTACCACCATCGTCATCCATGCTGCGCTTCGTCAGCTTAGCGGTGGTCGCTCTGCAGCTCGCGGCGACGGCAGCTTTCGCTCTGCCGGCGCCGGGGTGCCCGAGAAAATGCGGCGGCGTGGACATGGAGTACCCGTTCGGCATCGGCCCAAACTGCTCGTTTTCCGACGGCTTCAGCCTCGAGTGCGACGTCGACGACACCCCGCGGCTTCGCCTCGGCACCGTCGCGAAGGAGCAGAAGGTGGAGGTGCTCGGCGTCGACCTGCTCAAAGGCAAGATCCGCACGGCCAACCCCATCGCGTCGCAGTGCCGGCTGCAGGAGAAAAGGCTAGTGAACACGTCGTGGGCGGGGCTCAACGCGACGGCGCTGCCGTACCGGTTCTCCGACGAGGACAACCGGTTCTTCGCCGTCGGCTGCAACGTGATCGCCTTCTTGGATGGCACGGCGTCTAGCTTCGACGACCCGATCCTAATCGGCTGCATGTCCACATGCTTCGGCAACGAATCGAGCATCGGGAGGAACGGCTCCTGCTCCGGCATCGGATGCTGCGAGACGCCCATCCCGAGGGGACTCAGCTCCTACTCTCCTGATATAAGACCATTACAAGCGGACGATAACAAGCGGTGCAGCTACGCCGTGTTGATGGAGGCGGCCAGCTTCCGCTTCGAGACAGCGTACGCGAGAACGGACAAGTTCTACAGAAACAGCAATAACGGCACGGTTCCGGTGGTGCTCAACTTCGCGGTGGGGAACGAGACGTGCAAGGAGGCCCAGATGAGAAGCAGCCAGCCAGGGCGGGGCGGAAGCTACGCGTGCCTCAGCGCTCACAGCTTCTGCGTCGACGCACTTGATGGGCCCGGCTACTTGTGCAACTGCTCCAGTGGGTACGCAGGCAACCCCTACCTCCCCGACAACGGATGCAAAGGTACGTACGTATACACTTCCGCCCAGTGGCGGAGCTTGATCAAAAGTCTAGGAGGCCAACTATTGAAAAAAAAAAGGAATAATAAAAAAATATATGTTACATCATTGCCAACCTAAATTGAATTTAAAGAGAGAATTGGGCGTATGAAGTTGAGATTCTGAAAAACTGATTAAGTTGTTAAGAATTGAATCTAAAGTTGTTAAAAATTTAGGGGGAGAGAGAGATGAATCCTTAAGGATGGGAAAATTTAATGGTTTTTATAGGAATCAAACACATCATCTACTAGTTAGAGAACGTATGAAAGCATCTAACACACCATTAGATAAAGTTATACTTGTATTACTACCCAAAAACCTGGGGAGGCCATAACCCCTTTTGGCCTACACTAAGATGTGCCACTGCTTCCGCCCCTCTCGATCGAAAATTAGTGGAGTGAACCTACCTTCTCCCATCAGAAATTAGATTATCCGATACCTACATAGAATGCAGAGGTGATCCTCTAACTTAAAGTTATATGTCAGTGGTAAAATCCTTCTAACTTTAACTTTAAGTTAGGGGATTTGGTTCTCATAGAATAGGTTTTAATGTTATATGTGGGCCCCACAAGTAACAACGATTCAAAATGCTCTTCTATATGATAGACCGTCTCATGAAAAACCGGTCAAATTTGATAAAAAATGGGTATGAATAAAGTAGGTAAAATGAGTATCTAGATGAAACAGAGGAGGTGGTGGCGCACCGCTAGAGCTAACCTCACGTGGAGGAGGTTGCAGTGGCGTCCGAGCACACAAGAGGACTTGGCGACGGTGTAGTGCTTGCGCTTGGCTGATGGTGGGGTGGGGCAAGTGGTCAGTGGTTTGCCGAAATCGGGAGGACGACATGTGAGATGTGCACAATGGCTGCGGCTGGATCTGGTTCCGATCACTTTGTGGCTTGGACGACGTCACTATGGGCTTCGAGGTCTTTGGCAGTCAGAAGTTGAGAGGTTCCTCACTGTTTTTGACTCCTTCCTCACTGGAGCTTTCTCCTTGCTATGGCTGGTTCATTTTTTTGGTCGTGGGGTGTTTCCATGAGGGAGGAGATGTTGAAACAATAACTTGCTTAACGGTGGAAGGGTCGTAAGCGATTGCAAGGCGTTCTGCACAGGTGGTACCGTGGCATGGTTGTAGCCGCAGGGCAGCCTTGCAATCGTTGGATGAGGTGTAGTCGGACCTGCTACATCACAGGGTGAGCTTGGCAACAATAACTTTGATCTCTTTTCTTTTCGCTTTGTCATGGTGGTGGTGGTCGTTGTCTAGATGTTATGTGCAGGAGGTGGTGGTCGTCGTGGGAGGGTTTGTGAGAACATTGAGCGGAAGCCCTGCCAAACCTTGCTAGTGCTGGCGGTGCCATCGCCTGCGGGGGTTGATACAGACGTTGCTGGTTTTATTTGTACTTCTACTTCATGTGAAAACCTAGCTCCGGTTGTCGGGCTGGCATTTTCAACGTTTTCAATGATGTATCTCTCTTTGAGGCCTCTATCTAGAAGGTCATTCTTCACGTTTGGGTGGTCATTGGCTTTCTCTAGTCGGCGTGTTGACCTTGAGGGTGCGACCCTTTATAAAAGTCTGAGCTACTTATAGTCTTGTGGTGAGTTTGACAACAATGACTTGTGACGGTTCGTCTTTTCGAGGTCGATGCGGTTTGTGCTGGGCTGTCGTCCTCTTCAGCTCTTTGGGTGGTCCGTTTGGGTTTTTGGCTGGTTTTTCTTTAATTTATAGTGCAGTTATACGGTTTTCGGGTGGTCTAGTTACCTTATACAATGGGTCAATTCACTTCTTCAATAAAAATCCAGAAACAAAGTTGCTGATCTTTAAAATAGACAAAAAGAAATAATCTACAAGACCAGATCTCGTGCATATGAGGAATATGCTGTCTCGTAATTAACATGCCCCCAAAAGATTATTGTCATTTGAAATCAGGGATGAATTATAATATTTATGAAAGCAAATGACATGTGGATAAGATGAGTCCATACACCATACGCACAAGACCCATCTCATAAGATAATTTTCCTGTTAAGGCACATATGGATTTAGTTGCATTTGCAACGTTACATAGAACTAAGAATCAACATCTTTAGCAGCCACCCAATATTTGACGACCCAATTTGTGCCCCCCGCAGGGGGGTGGGGGGGAGGGGAAGGGGTGTGTTATTGGTGATCAGAAAAGTGTTAAGGTGTTATTGGAGCAACATTTGTTTTTTCCAAACATGGCTAGATTATTGAGGAAAAGAAAATTACTAAAGATGCTCTTTTATTTCATGCATTAATTTAAGCCAATTCCAATTTCATGTTGTATGCAGATATTGACGAATGTGCCACCAGAAATCATGCATGCCCAGATGGGATGATTTGCACAAATTTCCCCGGCGGACACAATTGCTCGTGTCCACAAGGAGAACACACGAGCAACAAGACTGGAGTGTTGATCTGTGAGTCGAACCTAAAACGATCTTCCCTGCCGGTCTCAGTGATCACAGTTATTGGTATGTAATAAAAAGCTATAGCTCATGCCCCTTCATCATCTCCTCTAATATGCATGCCGTTTATAAATAAATTTTCATTTTGTTTATAATAAAATTCGACAACAATGTTGTATGACAAATATATTCCCTTAATTTTCTAAAAAAAATTGTTGTATTACAAATTTAGAATGAGTTTATAAAATCCAGTGGTATAATTCTTATAATAAGTTTATAAACAAATTTAGAATAAGTTTATAAAATCTAGAACAAATCGATGATATTATGCGAGAAATTGATGATCAAAGTCGATTTTGTGAAGACCATGTAAAAATAAAATGCACCTTATATATTTTTTCTCAACTGAACAGGTGTTAGCGGTGGCCTCGCCATCGTCGTGGTGAGCATCTTGAGCACATACCTGATGCGCCAACGGAAAGCCCTTGCCGACGCCAAGCGCAGCTACTTCAAGCAACACGGCGGCCTGCTTCTGTACGAGGAGCTGATCAGATCAAGGCAACTGGGCAATACGTTCACCATATACACCGAGGAGCAGCTCGAGCAAGCGACCGACGGCTTCAATGACAGCAACATCCTTGGCCATGGCGGCCATGGAACAGTGTACAAGGGCATTGTCCCCTCCTCCTCTGGTGACCTCGTGGTGGCGATCAAGCGGTGCAAGCTGATGGATGAGAGGAATAAGAAGGAGTTTGGGAGAGAGATGCTGATCCTGTCCCAGATCAACCACAAGAACATTGTCAAACTACTCGGCTGCTGCCTCGAGGTCGACATACCAATGCTCGTCTACGAGTTTGTCCCCAATGGAACCTTGTACCACCTCATCCATGGTGGTGGCGGCGCCATCTCCTTCGCCACCCGTCTTCGCATCGCACATGAGTCGGCGGAGTCGCTCGCATACCTTCACTCCTTTGCGTCGCCACCGATCCTTCATGGCGACGTCAAGTCTTCCAACATCCTCCTCGATGAGAGCTTCATGGCGAAGGTGTGACATGGAATCTTTTACAACTAGATACATGTGCAATTGCACCAGTTACTTCCATGTGGCGTAAATAATCATATAAAATTTTGGAGAAGAATAGAGATTAGCAATTTACAAATTTTTTACTCAAAAATGTAACTATAAAAAGTAGGGTCCTCCAGCCTTTTGTCTAAAAGATATGTATTATTTTTTCTTGGTGAAGGTGTCAGACTTCGGTGCATCCATCCTTGCCCCCAATGACGAGGCCCAAATGATGACAATGGTGCAGGGCACGTGTGGCTACCTCGACCCGGAGTACATGCAGACGTGCCAGCTCACAGAGAAGAGTGATGTGTATAGCTTCGGCGTCGTGTTGCTCGAGCTACTCACGGGGAAGAGGCCACTTTGCCTCGCTGGGCCAGAGGAGGGGCGGAGCTTGTCGGCGAGGTTCGTAGCTGCCATGAGGGAGAAGAGAGTGGATGAGATACTGGACGAGCATGCGAAGAGCGAGGCTAGCTGTGAGTTGCTGGAGGAGATCACACAACTGGCTCTCGAGTGCTTGCACATGTGTGGCAGCGATAGGCCATCAATGAAGGAGGTCGCCGAGAGGGTGGGCGGATTGCGGAAGCTGCTACACCATCATCCATGGACGACAATGCAAGACACCGTCGAGCTCGAGGAGGTGAGGTGTTTACTCGGTGGCTCACCAGAAAGTATGAGATTTGAGATGGATGCCACTAGTAGCAGCGGATACTGAACTCGATCAAGAGAAGCAGTTTCACTTTGGTTCTGTACTCTTCGGTCATAAATATTTGGTGCGTTTAATTTTGACCACGAAGTTTGATCATTTGTTTTAGTATTTAAAAATTCAGTGCAAGTATGCAAAATTCCAACTGAAGCTTTCAAATATATATGTAATAATATTTAGTAATAAAAAGGGTCGCCACAACATGAATGATATTCACATAAATTTTTTAATAAGCCGAACAATATTTATGACTAGAGATGTTATCATGTAAAGAATATTTGGGGGTCAGTTCAATGTCGATATGCGGCACTTGTCCTAACTGTGTGCAAACGTGTGTGCATCAGAAGGTGGTGAGTGCATAATGTGACATGGGCGTGTACATCTGAATAGAGATTTGCAGCGAAATTCCTGAAAAAACATCGACTTCTTTCTGCATGAAATTCCTCAGATTTTGTTGTTCCCAGGGGCAACCGTTTCATCGACGTATAAATGACAGTCAAGAAAAGAGTAACTTTAGTAGGGCCAACAAAATCAAATTAAATTTCCCGAATAACTTTAAATTCCATATCAACTCATTTTTGGGTTATAAGTATACTACAAATTTCTTTTTTTTTCCCGAAATTCAGTGGAACGTTTTTATTTCTTTTTGGTGGCCATGGCTAATTCGTGTGTGGCTGCGATGGTTGCACCAAGATTGTGAGGATAAGGAGCTTTTGCTTCAGTCCAACAAGGCAAACCGTCCACGCTCACACTGTTCTTCTCTTCCTCTGCTAACCTGCTGCTGCTACTGAAAATTCTCCCAAATCGATCACGCAATGGTGGCCATTGCTACCGAGGCGTGGGCGCTCGCCGGATGCGCCGCCGCAACCAAGGCGGCGGCGCAGGAGTCGCCGGCGCAGCTGCAGAATCCTTCAATTTCCGCAGCCAAGGCCAAATTCAGAGGTGTGGCAATGGCGACCAGTAGCCAATGCCACCAAGAACGGCGCGCCGCTGTCGTCGTCGGTAGGCGCGCCGGCATGGCGTCCTGCCTGCTCGCCGCCGTCGCCGCCTCCTTCTCCGGCGCCGGCGTAGCACTTGCCGCCGTCCTGGAGGCCGACGATGACATCGAGCTGCTGGAACGCGTGAAGGAGGACAGGAAGAAGCGACTTCAGAAGCAGGGGATCATCAGCTCATCTGGCACCGAGACAGGTCAGTTCATGTCTACTAGCTAATTTATTCAACAATTAGCGATTAATTGATGTCTCTTGTGATTTGTTAATTGCGCTCTAGTTTTAATTACAAGGCCACAGGATACTTGCAGGATCTCATCTACAAGCTGAGCAAGGTAGGGCAAGCCATTGAGAAGAATGATCTCCCTGCAGCAAGCAGTGTTCTAGGCACAAATTCTGATGCTCAGTGGGTTCAGAACATCAATGTAGCTTTCACCAAGGTTTCTTTTCTCCATCCGAACCTTGTATTAAGTTTCTGAATATGATTTCTCCTTGTCAAGTACATGTCCATCTGATTCAGAATTATTGTTTACATGAAACAGTTTAGCTCTAGCCCAGAGGAGAAGAATATGGTCGATAGCTTCAATTCCTCCTTGGCCTCCTTGATTACATCAGGTACATTGGCTCCTGTTTTCCTCTGTTTCTAGAATCTAAACTTAGTTTTTCTGTCTAAAAAGGAAGATGAAGATGCTTTCAGTGATTCATCTTTTGTGCCAATCTGAATCTGAAACACTAGTTTTATCCTTTTTCTGCAGTAAACAAGAGTGATGTCGATTCATCCAAATCAGCATTTGTGTCGTCTGCCACAACGCTGGAGAAATGGATATCTTCAGCCGGATTGAGTGGTCAGCTCAAAGGATTCTGAATTCCTGATGCCAATTGAATTGCCTGACAATTACATGAGGGGTAGCATTTCCTTGAAGCAGTGGTCTATATATAATGATGTGTCAATACCAGTAAGAATGTTTTGTCCAAGAAAAGAATTTGAAGATATGGATTCGGCAGCTGTGAATCTTCTACGAGGGTATTGTAACTGAATCTTCAGTTCATAAAGATTATGCGAGAATAGCCATGGCTCTGTTGATTTTTTTCGTGGGAAGTACGCATTATTTCGCATATCACAAGATTCTTTGCAAAATTAAGCAAAGCTTCTTTGTTTTCATGACTATATATATAATACTCTCAATTTACAACAGTACAATATCATAAACTCAGTATGACCACCGTAAATTTGTCAATGAAACAATTTTCCATAGGAGAAAGAAAATTTAAGAAATTCAAGCAAATGAATTACTTCATGAATTTCTATAATCTCCTCCTGAATTTTCAAACCAAGACTAGACACACGTACACGCCCGTGTCATATGCAACCACTTTAGTTGGCTTCTGCCTTGAACCTCCTGATGTGCTTGTTCACACAGAGTTAAACTTAGCGAAGAAAACGAGAGGGGATGGCACGTGATTAAAAGAGTTTTCCCTAAATGCAAGCGCTAGACAACGCACAAGGAAAAGACAGGCGTCCCGTATCACAAACATAAAGGAAGGCGATGCCAACACAAAATTCTTTCACCTCAAGGTCAATGCGCGAAAGAGAAAAATTTTCATTTAAAGGTTAATGCACGGTTAGACTTGGAAGATTAAACACAAAGAGAAGGAAAAATTATAGCGGAAAACCCCACGACAGTCATATCATCCCCACCGCAGCGCACTATAGACTTTGACTAGAAAACTCTATAGATCTAGTTTGTTGACCTTTCCTCTATCAACGGTCCAATTACGGAGGAAGAAGTCCAAGCTGCCAACATCTGCCTGCTGACAAGGCCTCGGGACCCGACGGTTTCACTTCGGCTTTTTATAAAGTTTGTTGGGATACAATTAAGGATGATATCATGGACGTGGTGCACTACTTCACCATGCACATCACCAACATTCTTGCCCTCCTAAACACGACGAATGTAATCTTAATACCGAAAAAAGATGGTGCAGACAAAATCACCGACTATAGGACAATCAATACATGGTGTTGTCAATCAGATATCCAAGATCCTCGCCCTTAGACGGCAACCTCAGATGAACAACATCATCAGCCAAGCCCATAGCACATTCATCAAAAAGAGAGGTATTCATGACAACTTCATGTACACTTGTAACCTAGCCAGGAGGTTCCACCAAACAAGTAGGTCGTCGCTACTTATCAAGCTTGACATAGAAAAGGCCTTTGACACCGTCCGTTGAGACTATCTACTCGACCTTTTGCAAAGGAAGGGCTTCTCCATTACATGGACCAACTGGATAGCCATAAGGACCTCATCCACCCATGTCCTATTGAACGGGTCACCTGGCAGCCTAATTGCTCATGGGAGAGGGCTATGGCAGGGAGATCAACTTTCGCCTTTGTTGTTTATTATGGTTATTGACCCAACACGCTCCCTTTTCAACAAGGCAACAAACATGGGTCTCATGGCCCCTCTTCATGGGAGAACGACGCGCCTCAGAACATCCCTTTATGCCGATGATGCGGCTATCTTCACCCACTCGACGGCAAATGATCTTGGCAATCTCGCCAACATTCTTGCCAAGTTCAGTGAGTGATGTGCCTGCTGAAAAACATGAGCAAAATCAAAGTGAACCCAATCCGATGTACAGGCCTTGACATCGATGAAATCCTAAGGGATTTTCCGGCAAAAATCACTAGCTTCCCACTGAAGTACCTAGGCCTACCTTTAGTGGTCTCCAAACTAAAATAGGTGCATGTCCAGTCTCTGATCGACTAAAGTCATGCCAGACTAGCCCCATGGCAAGGAAGAATGATGACGACAGTAGATCGAATGTCCTGCATGAAGTCTATCTTAACATCGCAACCCATTTACCACATGACAGCCCTGAAGCTCCCAACTGGCACCCTTGTGGCAATCGACAAGGCAAGAAGAAAATTCCTCTAGGTAGGGGGGTGGAACTTTCAGGCTAGAAAATACAAAGTCAAATGGGACAAAGTCTGTGATATAAAAGAATATAGAGGACTTGGCATTCTTAACTTAGACCTCTTTGAGAGAGCCCTGCGACTTTGATGGCTCTGATTCTAGTGGTTGGCGCCAGATAAACCCTGGAGTGGTACACCGTGCCATGTGATAATCTTGACAGAGAACTTTTCGCGTCAGCGACGACTGTCACAATTGGATCAAAGACATACATTTAACAAGGATCACGATGGCCGCAACCATATCAGGCAGTTCGTCGACCTCTGGACACTTATCCAGTCTATCCCACCTCTAAGTCATCAGCAAGACACCATAATCTAGAAGCTCATGGCCAACGGAGAATACAACGCCAATCGCCCTACAAGATGCAGTTCAACAGACTTATCGCCACAATCCATAATAACTCCATCTGGAATTGTTGGGCACCCCTAAGTGCAAATTCTTTGGCTGGCTAGTTATCCAAAATATAGTATGGATTTTAGATCGACTATAAACAAGAGGGTGGTCAACCAGCAAATCTGCCCTCTTTCCCATATAACCCAAGAAACGGCCATCCATCTGTTGGACACTGTGATTTCTCCCAAAGGATCTAGATGGCACTCACCTCTTGGCTAGGATTTCAGCTCAACACCTAGACACGGGCCGCCTCGACAACTGTGGAGGACTGGTGGTTCAACTACTACTGGTGCCCCAAATCCCAAAGAAGGCCCTTAGATCCCTAGTCATTCTAATTATATAGGAGCTATGGTGTGACCAAAACAACAGGATCTTTCTATGCATGGCATCCACCCCACAAGCTTTCATAGCTAAGAACAAGGAGGAAGCATGAGCCTGGATAAAAGTGAGAGCCTCAAGCCTAGCAGAGTTCAATGCTTTGGGACATATAGCTTAGTGGCTTTTGTTTTGCGGACACCTCTTTTTCTACGATGCTCTGTGCATACTTCCTAAATTTTCTCCCTCTCTATAAATATATTCGAGGCAAAGCTTTTGCCCTACTAAAAAACACTAGACACGTGCAATGTGCCACTATGAGCTTGTGCACTGTAAGCTATACAATTTCCCAATGAAATTGCTAGAAAACTAGTGACATTTTTCTCCTCCTTAAAATAGTCAATGTGTGTACAGTCAGATCGATTTGAGATTTAGTTTTGCGCATATCACATGAGAGGGGAATCGGACCAGCAATGTCAGGATTGGTAGTTTGCATCGGTAGCCACCTAGGCAAACAAGGTCTTTTTTTTTAATCTATACATGTTGCATATGAGTAACAATGTAATTGCAATGGACAATAATTATTTAATAGGTACATTTGACTATTTTTTACTTAGAAACTGATCGGATGTTGTTTAGGTAGTCCCTTTCTCAAGCTGGTTAACAAAAAGACATGATAACTAGACAAAGTGATGTGACACCCTGATAACTTGATTGAGTTTAGTATCAGCTAGTAGTAGTATAGTATGTACCAGTGGTGTGGCGTGTCACCTCGAAGCTGACACCTTCTGGCGACGGCGAGCCATGGAGCAAACACCTCTCCTCCTCAGGCTCGATGATATCATGTGTCGCCATCCATGGATGTTGGTGCAGTAGCTTTCGCAATCTGCCTAGCCTCTCAGCAACATCCTTCATCACCGGCCTGTCATCGCCGCACATGTGCAGGCACTCGAGAGCTAGTTGTGTGATCTCCTCTAGTGACTCGTCGCTCGCCTCACCTTTCACCTGCTCATCCAATATCTCATCCACTCTCTTCTCCCTCATAGCTGCCACGAAATTTGCTGCCAAGCTTCGTTCCTCCTCCGGTCCGTCGAGGCAGAGTGGCTTCTTGCCAGTGAGAAGCTCAAGAAGCACAACACCGAAGCTATACACGTCACTCTTCTCCGTGAGCTGGCACGTCTGCATGTACTCTGGGTCGAGGTACCCATACGTGCCCTGCACCATGGTCGCCAGCTTGGCCTCATCGGTGGGAACCACGATGGAGGCACCGAAGTCCGACACCTTCATTCAGAAAAAAAAATATAAATAGTTAATCCCACTGATTTTTTTTTTCAAAATTTCATACAATTATTTAGGCCATATATATGCAAGTAATGAGTTTAATTGCACCTAGGTTAGGTGTAGAAAATCCATGTCTCACCTTTGCCATGAAGGTCTCGTCCAGGAGGATGTTGGAGGACTTGACATCGCCATGGAGGATCGGCGGCGACGCAAAAGAGTGTAGGTACGCGAGCGACTCTGCCGACTCGTGCGCAATGCGGAGGCGGGTGTCATAGGAGATAATGGCACCGCCATGGATAAGGCGGTCCAAGGTGCCATTAGGGACGAACTCGTAGACGAGCATGGGAACCTCAACCTCGAGACAACAACCAAGTAGCTTGACAATGTTCTTATGGTTGACCTGGGAGAGGATGAGCATCTCCTTGCCGAACTCCTCCTTGTTCGCCTCGTCCATCACCTTGGAGCGCTTGATTGCGACGACGAGGTCGCCGGAGGAGGAAGGCACAATACCCTTGTAGACCGTGGCGTGGCCGCCGCGGCCGAGGATGTTGCTGTTGTCGAAACCGTTGGTGGCCTGCTCGAGCTGCTCCTCGGTGTAGATTGTGAAAGCGTTCTTGCCCTGCTGCCTTGAGCTCAGCTCCTCGTACAGAAGAAGGCCTCCGTGTCGCTCGAAGTACTTGCGCTTGACGTCGGTGAGAGCTCGTCGCTGCCGCACCAGGTATGTGACCAAGATGCTCATCACCGCGATGACAAGGCCACCGCTTACTCCTGTTTAATTATACCCCCATCAGTTAGTCTGTATCAAATTTTGTGGTGCTTTTATATTGAGCATGCTTACTTTATGTGTTATGTGTTATGTAAGTTTAATTGACTGATAGATGAGGAAAAAAACAGATCAATGGCAGGACTGATAGAGTATTATTTTGCATGCAAATTAATTATAGGAGAAAACAACGAGCAGACTCTTTTAATCACCCATATGGATATCCACCTATATTGCATGTCATCGATATAGATACGATCAAATTTCATACAAAATGGCAATATTGATTAGTATGAAATAGACCACTCCACAAACATGCAAGCTTAAATTTGACTTATATAAATTATAGAAAAATAACAAATATAACTAGAAACACGCATATTTAAAAGTTAGAATTTAACAATGAAAGGATCATACACTGTTGCAGTTTGTTGCATACCAATAACTATGACCACTGAGACCGGGAGGGAAGACCGTTTCTGGTCTGACTCACAGATGAATACTCCACTTTTGTTCCTCTTGTATTGTCCTTCCGGACACGAGCAGTTGTATCCGCCAGGAAAGTTTATACAAATCATCCCGTCTGGACACCCTTGTTTTCCAGGACCACATTCGTCGATATCTGCATACAAAGAAATTGCACTACTATTGGATCGCGCTGGCCCAAATAAAAACAAAGATATAGTCATATAGAAGCAAAATTTATGAGGTTGTTTGATCATTTCCAATGGAAAAGAAGCTAAACCAGATGCAAGAGAATCAAATATATGTACTGCCCTGGTCATAAATATTTTAGCGTGGTTGAGGTTGTGGCCGCCTCGCAGCCCCACCATGGTCATCGACCCTTCGCCGTCTTCTCCACAGCTGAGGCTGGAGCCCTCTCACAGCCCCACCCATGGTCGTCGGCCTATCGTCGAGCTGCAGCAGCCCTGGCCGTTCTCGTAAGCCAGGAAACACACCTCCTATTTCCCCACCGAGTTTTTTTACGGTCCAACAGTACCTCGAGGTACCAAAATAAAATCTAGCCATTTATTCATCATACCGATATCTTGAGGTACCAAAATAAACGGTTGGATTGTGTTTTGGTACCTCGAGGTACCGGTACCTTGAGGTACCATTAGTTGGACCATAAAAATTCTCTTCCCCATCCCAAGCCCCTCCTTGTCTATCACCCAACCCCAAAATCACAAATCCTAGCTCCGCCAGAGTTCAGGGCTCGCCGGAGCTCAAATTGGGAGAAAATCACAAGGTCACGAATCCGTGTGATTTCTCCAGTAAAATCACTCGAGTGGTGTATAGCGTTTAAATTATAGTAGTACTAAATGACTTTTATATAATCATTTTTTATAAGACAGACAAACGAACGTACCTATGCATCCGTTGGGGAGGTAAGGGTTACCCGTGTACCCATGCGAGCAATTGCACAGGTAGCCGGAGCCACCATCTACGACGTCGACGCAGACGCTGTGATCGCTGAGGCACGCGTAGTTATTGCCTCTCGTCTGAGCCTCCTTGCACGTCTCGTTTCCCACCACGAAGTTGAGAACGAGCGGGACCGTGCCGTTGTTGTTCCGTCGGAAGAATCCGTCCGTCGTCGCGTCCGCCGCCTCGAATCTGAAGCTCGCCGCCTCCATCAGCACGGCGTAGATGCACCGCCCGTTCACCGGCGTGCCGGAGGTTGGCAGCTTACCGAAGACGAGAGAGTATGAATTGAGTCCCCTGGGGATGGCCGTCTCGCAGCAGCCTATGCCGGAGCAGGATCCGCTCCTGATGCTTCTGTTCCCCATGCACGTCGTTATGCAGCCGCTCGTGAATTGATCGTCGTCGACGCCGGCGACGTCGCCGTTGAGGAAGACGAGACCGCTGCAGCCGATGGCGTAGAACCGGTTGTCCTCGTCGTTGAATCGGTACGGCAGCGCCGCCGCGTTCAGGCCGGGGACCAAAGAGGTGTTGTTCTGCACGCACAGCGACGCGACGGCGTTGGTCGTACGGACCTTGCCGTGGCGCAGGTCGACGCCGAGCACCTTCACCGTCTGCCGCGACATCGTGCCGAGGCGGAGACGGAGCTCGCCGCCGGCGCAATCGAGGCTGAATCCGTTTGAAAGCGAGCAGTTTGCCCCGACGCCGAAGGGGTATTCGAAGGCGACGCCGCCGCATGTGGTCGGGCACCCTGGCGCCGGCAGCGCCGCTGCCGCCGTCGCGAGGCCAAGGAAGAGCAGTATGGACAGTTGATTTATCATTAATTAGCAAACCAGTGTGGTAATTAGCTACTGGATTGATCATTGAACATTCGATCTATATATACCAGTAGTGTACTTGATATACTGTGACGTACTACTGCTATATGAATCGATCAAATTAATGCCAGTGAGAAATAAGTAATGGTGTTGCGTTAATTCCTTTGTTAATTGACTCACACGCGGGCGTTGACAAATGTACAACTGGTTTGTTCTGCCGTGTCAACGTACCAATTTAGTGTGCTCAAAACCGTGTGATCAATGTGCCGGACCGGGTGCTATTCATGGTTTAGCAGCGTAATTTTCCCAGTTGGCTTCCAAGCTAGAAATAGGATACATGCAGTATGACTTTTTTTAATAATTGAATTCATTTCGAGGACCTTTGTTTAAACAATCAGGGAACGATTATTATAATTGCAAAACTGCAGCTTAATTTAAAAAAACTACGTAAAAATGGCACTTCAAACACAAAGTTTGTTCTATCTGTACTACTTGGTGATAATCTGCATACCCATGGTTTCTTTCTAATAAATTAAAAGTTGTAATCCCTCCGTCTTTTGTCTTTTAAGTGTCCTTGTTTTCCGCAAGTCTATATTTAGCAGTGTATTTCAATTGAATTTGAATGTGTTTTCATATTATGTAAATTTTATAGTTTTTGATAATTTTTTTATGGAATGAATTAATGATCAAAGCAAAGTCTAGATCATGTATAATTAAAATACGTCTTGTATTTAAGGACGGAGGGAGTACTATGTATGCAGTCCTTGAATTCCTCAAATCATGTTTTAAAAAATGAAATAGAAAAACAAAATCTCCAAAATTGATTGTTAATTGTGTCGATTGAGTTTCATAAACATCACCACCGATGACCAAATCGACCAAAGCAAAAGATAAAAGTGATCGAAAGAGAGTAACTAAACATATTGGCCCTATTTGGATCCTTCGGGCTAACAATTAACCCTCTGGAATCTTGCTATTTTGAAATATTAAACGTAGATTATTTACAAAACCAATTCCATAACCCCTGTACTAATTTACGAGACGAAGCTAACGAGGTATATCAATCCATGATTAGAGAATAATTATTATAGCATTACTATAGTAAATCATGGATTAATATACATCATTAGATTCGTTTCACAAATTAGCTCAGGAGTCATGGGATGAGTTTTGTCAGTAATCTACGTTTAGTACTCCTAAGTAACAAGATTCCGGAGGGCTAATTATTAGCCCTCTGGATCCAAACAGGGCCATTATGTGGTTTAGGGGTTGTTCGGATGTTGCGGAAACACACTTAAACCCACATAGATTTATCCTCTTTTTCTGTGCACAGGCTTCCTGCACTATTAAATGGTGTGTTTTTTTAAAAAAAAAGTTACTGAAGAAAGTTGTTTAAAAAAATTAAATTGATATAAGTTTAAAATAGCTAATAGTCAATTTATCACCTGATAATGACGTTTTCATTTTGTGTGAGCTACTATTGTTTACTATTGTTTTGTTTTTAGCAACACGCCCTTAATAGTTATCAGTCTGATTCAGTATTCTTGTTTACATGAAATAGTTTAGCTCCAGCCCAGAGAAGAAGAATATGGTCGATAGCTTCCATTCTTCCTTGCCTCATTGATTACATCAGGTACATTGGCTCCTTTTTTTTTCTCTGTTTCTAGAATCTAAAAACTTAGTTTTCTGTCTACTCCCAAAATATAGAACATAGGAGAGGATTTGACCACTCCTGAAATAATATATCTAAACATATGTCCAGATATATCTCCTCCTAGATTGCTATATTATGGGACGGAGGGAGTAAAAAGGAAGATGTTCATCTTCTGTGCCAATCTGAATCTGAAACACTAGATTTATCCTTTTGCTGCAGTAAATGAGACTGATGACGATTCATCCAAGTCAGCGTTTGTGTCGTCTGCCACAACGCTGGAGAAATGGATATCTTCAACCGGATTGAGTGGTCAGCTCAAAGGATTCTGAATTTCGATGCCAATTGAATCGCCTGAAAAGTACATAGCATTTCCTTGAAGCAGTGGTCTATATATGATGATGTTCAACAATACCAGTAAGAATTGATGTTTTGTCCAAGAAAAGAATTTGAAGATATGGATTCGGTGGCTGTGAATCTTCTACGAGGGTACTGTAACTGAATCTTTAGTTGATAAAGATTATGTGAGAATAGCCATGGCTCTGTTATTTTTTCGTGGGAAGTAAACGCATTATTTCGCATATCACAAGATTCTTTGCAATGTAGAAGAAAAATAAGCAAAATTCCTATGTTTTCATGTCTCTATCATATCAGAAACTAATTAAGAATGACCACCGTAAATTTTTCAATAAAACAATTATCCATATGAGATAACCAGACAAAGTGATGTGACAACCTCTTGATACCTTGATTGAGTTTAGTATCCGCTACTAGCAGTATAGTACGTATCAGTGGTGTGGCGTGTCACCTCGAAGCTGACACCTTCTGGCGACGACGAGCCATGGAGCAAACACCTCTCCTCCTCAAGCTCGATGACATCATGCATCGCCATCCATGGATGTTGGTGCAGCAACTTCCGCAATCCGCCTAGCCTCTCGACGACATCCTTCATCGTCGGCCTATCACTGCCGCACATGTGCAAGCACTCGAGAGCAAGTTGTGTGATCTCCTCTAGTGACTCGTCGCTCGCTTCGCCTTTCACCCGCTCGTCCAATATCTCCTCCACCTTCTTCTCCCTCATGGCAGCCACAAACCTCGCCGATAAGCTTCGTTGCTCCTCTGGCCCGTCTAGACAGAGTGGCTTTTTGCCGGTGAGGAGCTCGAGCAGGATGACACCAAAGCTATACACATCGCTCTTCTCCGTTAACTGGCATGTCTGCATATACTCCGGGTCAAGATACCCGCACGTGCCCTGCACCATGCTCACCAGCTGAGCCTCGTCGGTGGGGGCTAGGATGGAGGCACCAAAGTCGGACACCTTCGCAGAGAAAAAAATTATATATAGTTAATCTAACTAATTTTTTAATAAAATTTACTATATGATTATTTGTCGAGGAGTATGTTGGAGGACTTAACATCGCCATGGAGGATTGGTGGCGATGCGAATGACTGCAGGTACGCGAGTGACTTTGCCGACTCATGCGCGATGCGGAGACGGGTGGCGTAGGAGACAATGGCGGCACCACCATGGATGAGGTGGTACAAGGTGCCATTGGGGATGAACTCGTAGACGAGCATGGGGACGTCCACCTCGAGGCAGCAGCCGAGTAGCTTGACGATGTTCTTGTGGTTGACCTGGGAGAGGATCAGCATTTCCCTCCCGAACTCCTCCTTGTTCCTCTCATCCATCAGCTTGCACCGCTTGATCGCCACCACGAGGTCGCCGGAGGAGGTGGAGGGGGAGGGCACCGTTCCCTTGTAGACAGTGGCGTGGCCACCGCGGCCGATGACGTTGCTGTCGTCGAAGCCGTTGGTGACTTGCTCGAGCTGCTCCTCGGTGTAGATTGTGAAGGCGTTCTTGCCCTGCTGCCTTGAGCTCAGCTCCTCATATAGAAGCAGGCCGCCGTGTCGCTCGAAGTACTTGCGCTTGACGTTGGCGAGTGCTCGTCGCTGGCGCTCCAGGTATATGATCAGGATGCTTATCACCACGATGACGAGACCACCGCTTACACCTACATAGGAGCGAGTACAATAGAATAATATATGATCAGTAATGTAAGTCGTGATAATAATGTCCTGCCATATCAAGTTTATCCTTAGGTAAAGAAAAAGAAAAGAGAAAAGAAGCAGACAAAAAACTTACTCTCTCTGTAATTTTTTTTGTTTCACATTAGTTAGCTAAAAAATGAGCTAACCAACGTCATAAAATTATGGATGGAGGGAGTAATTGACTACAACACATGCTCCAACCAAGGTTTTCGTTCTAGCAGTAACCGTATGGTTATAGCGCCTTACCTCTAGGTAAAGGTAACGGTATACCTTGGCATGGTCGATATTAATTTTTTCGAATTCAAATTTAATAAAAGTTTTAAAAAATAAAAAAAAAACAAGTTTGTGATTTATAGATATTTATGGTAATATTTTTTCGAATCGATGAAGTTCGCTACAAAATTTTGTTGTGGTTCAAATATTTGGGATTCGAAAAAATGTAGTATAAAATTTTTTAAGCAATTTTCTGAATTTATTTGATTTTTGTAAGCAACTTTTGGGCCATGTTTTATTTTATTGCGGTAACTGCGAATACCGCATGGTTACCATGGCATGCCCAGCGATAACTGTTCTGAAACCATGGTTTAAATTCAAAATTTAGGATTGTAAAATTATCGTGGTTTTCTACAGTTACCATGTTGCAATCGCTGTGCAACGACGTTGGGGGCGGCAAGGGAAAGCCCGTGGCATTGTAAACCCTGGCTCCAATAAGTTTTGGATTAGGCCTGGATATTATTGTGATTCGCAGCCATTGGCCATACTTATTGAACTTGATATAATCAGTTACGATGTCACAGTTGACACTAATTATAAAGGGGGAATATCTTTTAAAGTAGTTACTTTTTTTGTTTTTATCTATTGGTCATCTTATAAGACAATCGATCAAAATCACAAAATAATGACAAACTAAAGAGAAGAATACTGATATTTTGTACACAATTTAGGGGAGATAACGAAGGGGGCATGCACTACATACCAATAACTGTGATCACTGAGACCGGGAGGGAAGGCCGTTTCTGGTCTGGCTCACAGATCAATACTCCACTTTTGTTGCTCTTGGACTGTCCTTCCGGACACAAGCAGTTGTATCCGCCGGGAAAGTTTATGCAAATCATCCCGTCCGGACACCCCAGTTCTCCATGACCGCATTCGTCGACATCTGCATACATGCAAAGAAATTGGACTATATTGGAGTTGGCCAAAATAACAACAAAGATAAAGAAGCAAATTTCTGAGGCTTATTGATCATTTCCGTTATCGAAAGAAGGGTAAACCGTAAACGTACCATGAGATGTAAGACGTGGAAGAAATATCATGGGGTTAAGTTTTTACCGTGAAACAACCCTTCATCTTATTTAGAAAATTAGTATGCAAAAGATTAAATTTAAATCGTGTCAGAAGTCTATGTTACCAGTATATACGTTGTTGAAGGAGTGTATCCGTAACAGATGCGTAAATAGATACAAATAACTATCGGATACGCTCTGATACATACCCGGTACGTACGTATCGCTTATTATCATGATTTTCGTCCAAAGATAACCCTGAGGTGGATGCAAATAAAGAGCCACATAGCAAATGCCTCCAACAATGTAAATGATGTGCAAGGACATTGCTGTTGCTAGCATCGGCAAGCCAGACAATACTTTCTTGTCACCTCTCGTCACATCCACACCAAGTCTGAAAGTAAGTCCACCAAATATCACCTACGCACCGAAACCACATGTACACCACAATACCAGCACGGCCACTGCCACCAAGCACTCAACACCATCCATCGCCGCAGCACCAACTGCCAGAAGGGCACCCACAGAGGGGAGCACTAAGGCAGAGAAGAACTAGGTGGCGCAACCCAATACAGTGCACCACCCGGTCGGCCTTGCCGCCCCTTGAGCCTTGCAGACTTAACGCCAAAATGATCAATCAGGCTTGCATACTCAAAGGATCAACTAATGCCACGTTTGATTCAACCTAGTGACTAAATTTTTGTCTCATTTTCTGTTAGCACGTTTTTCAAACTGTTAAATGGTATGTTTTGTACGAATACTTTTTATATGAAGTTGTTTTAAAAAGTAAAATAAATTTAATAATGAGTCAATTTTTTAATATTAATACTCAATTAACCATGTTGCCGCCACAGCCGAACCGTGGCAGGTCACAGCGTGTCAGGAAGCCGCCGTCGTCGTGCTGCACTGCCCATCTCATCGGCGATGATGCCCAGGAGACTGTCGTCGTCAGAATAGGCCGGCAGCCCGGCTCGTCGACCACTAAGACAACCCAACCGCCACTGCACCCATTCCATGCAAGCTAGCTTAATGTGGGGAAATCGTTGTCAACGCGCCGCACCGCCCGTCTCTAGCACCAGCGGCCGCTGCCAACAAGCTATACCCTGCCACCGGCCGTTCGTGGATCTGACCGCTGCCACCGGCCTGATATAGACCTCGGAGACTGACGCAGAAGCGAACACCATAGAAGATCAAAAAATAAAGACACCGAGACACGATATTTGTTAATGAGGTTCGGACAAACCTAATCCCTGGGGTACTGGTTACAAAAGCTTCTCCTGATCCAGCATATCCACAACCCTTCATCGGCCGCTGCCAACAAGCTATACCCTACCCACACGGCCACACCTATGCTAAAGCCGTCTTGCAGTTACTTTCGTAAGAGAACCTGGGACAAAGTCCGACTTGGATCTATCCTACACCGCAATTCTGCAAGGGTGACCCGACAAATTATTTTGACTGGAGAGTATCATGTACTCTACGTACGTACCTATGCATCCGTTGGGGAGGTAAGGGTTACCCGTGTAACCTTGCGAGCAGTTGCAAAGGTAGCCGGAGCCACCGTCAACGGCGTCGACGCAGACGCTGTGATCGCCGATGCACGCGTACGAATCTCGCCTCTGGGCCTCCTTGCACGTCTCGTTGCCCACCGCGAAGTTGAGCACGACGGGAACCTTGCCGTTGTTGTTCCGTCGGATGAAGCCGTCCGTGGTGGCGTCCGCCGCCTCGAATCTGAAGCTCGCAGCCTCCATCAGCACGGCGTAGATGCACCGGCTGTTCACCGGCGTGCCGGAGGAGGGCAGCTTACCAAAGATGAGAGAGTATGAGTTGAGGCTCCTGGGGATGGCCGTCTCGCAGCAGCCTATGCCAGAGCAGGATCCGCTCCTGATGCTATTGTTGCCGAAGCACGTGGTGAAACAGCCGCTTATGAACCAAACGTCGTCGAAGCCGGCGGCGCTGCCGTTGAAGAGGATGGCCCCGCTGCAGCCGAAGGCGAAGAACCGGTTGTCCTTGTCGGAGAACCGGTACGGCAGCGCCGCCGCTTTCAGACCGGGGACCAAAGAGGTGTTGTTCTCCACGCACATCGACGCGACGGCGTTGGTCGTCCGGAGCTTGCCGTGGCGCAGGTCGACGTCGAGCACCTTCACCGTCTGCCGCGGCATCGCGCCGAGGCGGAGGCGGAGCTCGCCGCCGGCGCACTGGAGGCTGAAGCCCTTGGACAGCGAGCAGTTTGCCCCGACGCCGAACGGGTACTCCACCGCGACGCCGCCGCATGTCGTCGGGCAACTCGGCGCCGGCAGCGCCGCCGCTGCCGCCATTGCGATCACAGCCACCGCTAGGCCGAGGAAGAGCGGCGGCATAGGCAATTGATTTAGTACTAGTAATTAATTAACAAACCAGTCTGGTAATTATGCTGTGGTAACTAATTACCTACTCGATCGACCATTCGATCTACAGTATATATACCAGTAGAAAGTACCCACCGTAACAATATAATCGCTCATGGTACGTAGTGTACTTGAAAGTGCCGTTACGTACTACTGCTAGATGAGAGTCGGTAAAATTAATGCCATTAAGAAACACGGCCTCCGTCCCAAATATAAAGGATTTTGACTATTTATTTATAACTTTGATCATTTATCTTATTCAAAAACTTGATGGTAAGTTATGGTTATAGTATTTTTAATAATAAAATAAACAGTACTTCTAATTTTTTAAATAAGACGAATTGCAAGCAAATAGTCAAAATGGTGTTGCGTTAATTTTTTGTCAATTGCCTCACACACGGGTGTTGACAAATGCGCGTCAATGCACTCCCTCTATCCCATATTACAAGAAATTTTAAATATTTTCTTGCAACATTTGACCATTTGTCTTATTAAAATTTTTTTAAAGTATTATCTATTTTGTGTGCGATTTACTTTATTACTAAAAGTATTTTAAGAACGACTTAATTATAATTTTTATAGAGTAAATTGCACTTTCAACCGAGTTTAGCGCATACGCATCGGGATGCCACAAAATAAGTTTTACTTTGCCCCAAGTTGTACAATATAATTAAAAGAAAATCCTATAAAATATATGAATGGAACTTAGAAATAATTTGAATTCAAGCCATGCTTCACAAAGCTTGCTTCATAATTTAAAGAGTTTATAAAAATTCTATAGATTTAATGATTTTTAGTAAAACTTATTTTGATGTATAATGGTGTAAAGTGAAAGTATATGCTAAACCCGGTATAAAGTGAAACTATATACATTTTATCCGGTGTAAAGTGCAATTATTTTCTTTTATATTTGCACTAAATTTTTTAACAAGACGAATGGTTAAACTTTACAAGAAAATAGACATAACCATTTATATTATGTGATAGAGGAAGTACAAATTTAGTGTGCTCAAAACCGTGTCAACGTGCCGGACCGGGTGCTATTCACGATAGTCGATAGCTAAGCATATTTTTTGCAGCGTAATTCTCCCACTTGGGTTGCAAGCTAGAAATAGGATACATACAGTATGACTTAAAATTGAATTCATTTCGAGGGCCTTTTTCTAAAGAAGTTACGAGCGATTATTACAAATGCAAAACTACAGCTTAATTAAAAAAACTACGTAAAAATGGCACCTCAAAGACAGAGATTGTTCTATCTACAGTACTTGATGACAACCTGCGTACCCACTGTTTATTCCTAACAAATTAAAAGCTGTATGTATTTATTCCTTCAATTCCTCAAATTGAAAAACAAAATCTCCAAAATCGTTCGTTAAATTGTGTCGATTGATTTTCGCACCCATCACCACTGACGACCGAAGTCGAACCAAAGCAAAAGATAAAGTGAAAGAGAGTAACTGAACAGAGTGTGATTTAGTTGTTGTCCGTTATTTGAGTACGTAATATGTGGCCGGAAGGCTCGGTCCATCCTCAATTTTCTATTGCACTTTAAATTGAAACCTACTAGCTGCATACGTCCATGATGTAGTAGAACCTAAAAACAGGGACTAAATTGACAAAATTATTCACATAACCAACTGCGCTTAGGTGACGTGATGTCGTTATTATCACTGATACCGGACGAGACCACTACAAAATCGTCACTTCTTATGGTTTAGAAAAGAGTCGGTCTTCCTTCCGTACTAGTACTACCATTGTGCGCAGTGCGTCACTGTGCTTTGAAAAACGGAAACCCCAGCGAATTTACATATAGGTTTGTCGACTTGTCGTGATCATTTTTCCAAGATTTATCTTTTTTTTTCTGGTGTGCGCCGAGATTCATAGAAAATATAGTTATATTTTCAGAAAATTATTCCGAGACTACTCGTTGTTTTGCTGTATCGCTCGACACGCACATCCACCGAGCAATGACGATCCAATAGTGACGGCAACGACGCGCGTGGGGCGATAGCGACGGCGCGCACGTGGGGGCGGCGGCTCGTCTTCTCCGGCAACGGCGGCTCTTCTTCTCCGATGACGACGGCGGCAGAGAAACCCCGGACCCGTATTTAGGGTTCAGGGGTAGGGTGGGGAGGAGGGGGAAGCGGGGGATCGTCGGAGTTAGAGGGATGGCCGGGGCGATGGGCGGGGCAGCAAGGCGGCGGTGGCGCCGTTAGAGCCACAGGATCGGCGGCAGGCGATGGGCGGGGGCAAGCGATGCCGTCTTGGCTGGCTTCGACGGAGCCGGCGGTGGTGGCGCCGGAGTCAGGGAAGGAAGGGCGGGAGGGGAGGGCTGGGGGAGGCTCGCCGGCGAGCCGGGGGGAGGGGGGTGGTACACAGCGACGGTGGGCGGCAAGGGGAGAAGAGGCGCGAGACAATAGCAGAGGTCAGAGGCGACGGTGGCGGGAGAGAGAAGGGATAGGGAAGGGTAGCGCGTTAATCGTATAGTCAGGTACTTATATTTTAATTGCACTGTAATTACACTGCAGTGACAAAAATTAGTTACAAATCTATGGACGTTCCCAAAGTCAAAGCAGGAAGAAAAACGCCCAGTGTGACGACGCCACCAACGTAACGAGCAAAGCAAGAGCTCAATATAACCGGGCAAATCTAACTTATTACTGGCCCTGTTTGGCACTCCTTAAGCAAGCTCCAGATTGGGTCACAGGATGAAAAATCGAAGAGCAAATCAGTGATAGCGTTCACACAGTCACTTGTACGGCTTCCCTGCCAGTACAGCAGTCGGGCAAGCGAACCCAATTTCAGCATTCACTTGGAATTACTAAAAATTTTAATTCTAATACATGCCAGAGAAGAACATTTGAACCCATAGACTGCGGATTCGGCAGCACCGCTACAAATGGTTATCTTACAAAACCACATCAATGTACAGGGCACAGCTACAATACAATCAGCAAGCATATGGGAAGACAGATCCCCTTACATGCTCTGGAGATACAACTCATCCAAATTGTCACATTAGAATACTAGAACTAACAAAGAAAATGCTTGTAGTAACTAATAAATTTCCCTGCCCAAGCATGTATATACAGAAGGCCAGTGACTGCTCAACCTGCAGACACAAGATAATGCCATTGCAAAGATCAGCCATACAGAAAAAAACAGCCCGTTCTTTCTTTTGACAGAGATTTCTCTTATGGTAGCCAGTAGGGCTAGATACTTAATTAGCACACTGCTAGCACACGAGCATAATGTGGTGGCATGAGCTATTTTTATGGCTAGCTGTGAACAGGAAAAAGGGGAGGAGTAATTACCTGTATGCTCACCACCTGTAGAATCTGAAAAGTTATTTTGTTCAGAAGAGAGGAACGGTGACTTGCCATAATTGTCTAATATTTCTGCAAGATAAGTAATACAGAGAGTAAACAACGGTAAGAGGCAACAAAAACACACTCAAATTACAAAGCAAATAAATCAACATTGTCACTAGAATGTACCGGCACTTTGGCTGAAATCCTCTGGTAGGTCAGAAAATACGAAATTCCGGGGAAACTGACCCAAGAAGCCAAATGATGATGATTCAATATCCAAAATTGAATCATCCAGAGGTTGCCCGTTCAACTCTGAACTGCTAAAGGATCCACCAGATGCATCACCTATTGACTGGCATGATTCCAGGAAAGCATTCCCACAGAAACCAAAATTACCATTGCTGGAATAGCCTGGTTCTGTCTTGATTGTCGTCCCGTTGTCCGCACCAAACAGCACAGAATTAGTATTCTGCACTGGTAGCAAACTGGACGAATCCATGCCACTATGAAGGCCATGAATGTCTTTCCCATTACCGGCATAAATTAATTGATCACTGGATTGTGTGCGATCTACAATGCCACTGGAACTTCCATTGCAAATTACGTTTTCTGTTATTGCAGGCATGGAAGTAGACTCTGATAAAAAGCATGGATTTTGCTTCACTGAAATGAGGAAACAGAAGGTATACTAAAATTATACAAGTCAGTAAGAGGGTGTCTACTCATCTAAAGTCTAGCCCTGCCAACAAAAAAAAAATTAAGAACAGAAAGTGTAAACAAGCATATACTCTTTCTCGAGCAACAGTGTTGTGTTCACCGAATAAGCACAGACTTCTTAAGCTTACACTTGGAAAAGATCACACATGGATTACTTGTGGCTCCCTAAGATTTGATTATTCGTTAATCATCCTATTCTCACTTAGATGATGGGGTATTGCATTACTACTCCAATTATGAACATATCAGTCATTGCTAGAAGCTCCAGGGATGAAAGAATTGCCTTACATAGGTTTGAGTTGGAGCCATTGGGAAGAGGCATAGACATAGAAGGAGGCCCTGAATGATATTCTTTATTTATAACCCTTAACTGGTCCTCAAGAAGCTTGTTGAAGGTTGATATTTGATTCTTAAGCATCAACCTCAGATAGTATGCTTTGAAAAACTCACGATTATTCTCCTCGAGTTTTTGCCAAACTGGAAAGAGCAACAGAAAATTAACAATAATACAAGGGGTGCAAATCAAGATAAACATAAATCGCTTGCTAGTTATGTTCCCCATCTGTTTGAGGGAACCCTTGAAATCCAATAGGTTTGAAGACCAATGAAAATATTTAGGAAGCATCAAACAGTGTTTGTTGCAAAATTGATGACATGGTTTCTAATTTTCTATCCAAACCATATTTATGTCGTGTTGTGTGAACCAGCATACACCCATAATTCCACAACCATAATTATAACAGGATAGCAATCCATGAAACTATGCATAACCTGTGCTAATACTAATTACTAGCTAATTCTGAAACCTCAGACCAACTTGCAGGTAAGCTAAAGAAAACTTTAGGAATACAAGGTAAGAGCATTACCATGCTGTGTAACACTAGGTTCTATCTTTGCCTCATGGGAGAGAGCATCAATAACTTCTTTCTTGTCCATATATAGCTGAAGACAGCAATTTATAAGATCTCGGACCTGAAAACAGTTGATAGCAACGAGTTATCCATCAGCTCAATGGAATATGTACAATTATTTCAAGCACTCATAGATTAAAGAAAAAAACTGTATCATCCAAAAGGGCTTCCTAAGGATAATCTGCATGAAATGAATGCAAAGAACATCCATAGCAGCAGACCATGTGTGCTTGCCTGCATTGCAGCGTGAACAAGATATGCCATACAAGATTAACCTAGAACCTACTAGCTCGCTGGCAGGTGTTCACAAACCTAGATAACCCCCAAAACGACTAGCTTTGGTAGGTGACCACAAACCCTAGAATGCTACTGCCACTGTAAGCATGCAAATCAAACTAGAACGGGATCCTCTTGACTTTGAACGGTATCCTTTTTTGAAAGACCAACACAGTGGACGGGGAACCAACGAACTCAGTAGCAAAACCAACAAGAATCAACAAGCGTTCTACATGAACAAACGACTAACGAGCTGCAAACGAGAGACCTTGTTGACGTCCACTCCAGACATGTCGCCGGCGCTTCCCCAAAATCTCCTGCCCTAATCCCTCCTGGCCCTTTCCCCCCTGGAAAATCGCAAGAACCAGTTATGGCATGAGCCGAACATTAGCCAACAACAAAACTAAAACAAACAAATAAACACAAGATTCAGGCTAGTTCACACGGATCATACCTGCCCTGGTCAGAAATCCCGCGAGAGAATCTCAGCTTTCCCGTGCAGCGAGGCCGAGAAGAGAGAGAACTCCTGCAGCGAGGAGATCACGAAGGGGAAGGGGGAAAGGAGCGGAGATGCAAGGGGGAGAAGGGAAAAGGAAGGGGAAAAGTGGAAGTGCTGGTGGGGAGAAGTGGGAGTGGGGGAAGAGGAGAGGATTCCTAATCCATCGGCTCTGTATGTTCTGGAATCTGGGGCACCAGAGCCACTACTTCACCAGTTCAATGGGAATATTTTTGATACTGCCTGCCAGTGATGGAGAAAGCCTTTTTGTGCACAGAATTAATGAATTGCTGTCAATTCAGTCTAATTAGGCCATGAAAGTACTTTAACTGAAAGTGTCCTCCATGATTGGATGCAATTAGCAGTGGGAGAAAAAGATACACAAAGATTCACATATGAACTTGCTAACATAAGAAATTGCAAGAGGGGACACAAGGAAAGGAAAAGAAAGTGAGAAGTGGAGGCACTTTCCAGCTAGGTTGCTAACCGGCCATCCTGTCACCATTTGACACACCACATCCCACACCAGTGCTCACTTCATCCGCTGTTCTGCACTGGGCAGCTAGTGCTTGTATTGTGTACTCAAAACAGTGGTAAGCCTCCACCACACCATATGCAGCAGACAGCAGTTTCCTGCAATGGTCAGGCAGACAACTGAATCAAATATCAACGGGAATCAGATTTAAAAAAAAACTGTTGAAATTGTATCATTAGGCATGGAAAAGCAAGTCCACCTGCGAGAACAACCAGAACTTTAATTGGCAGGAGTCGTGTTCATACAATGCAATCACAGATTGACAGATAAGATTTAACCATTGGCTCCAGCCTTCCAGGCCACTTTTTTTTTTTTGATGAAAGAGGGGGAACCCTCCCATTTCTATTAGCAGAAATGAAACTTAAAGCATCCTTACAAAACAGAACTTCCAGGCCACCTTGTCACCAAACATCTTTTACCGCACAAATATTAACAAGTGGTGTAATGCGGTCTGAGGATCTGATCCTTGCCCACTTTTTTGGATGTCAATAGAACATTCTTATGCTGTCCAAATGTTTTATCTCAACGAGTAGGTAATATATGGTGCCGGTATGGTTTTGATTCTAAGTGCTAAGCTCTGTGACTGACCTCAATTAAGCTGTGGCCACTCTCCTTCACTTCTTTCACATTTGTCATCACTTTAATCCTTAAAGCATTTTCTCTGTCCCCAATATCATAGAAGAAGTTTGATACCTGCAAAGTGGTGGCTGGATCTTTTCTCCCAACATCTATCAGCATGTTTGCAGCTCTCTTTCCTAGCACGTTTTCACCATGTGTTTTGCAGCTTTGCAGTAGTGAGCTCCATGCCTTGGTATAGTGTCTCAATGGGGACTGCTCCATCATTTGCATTGCCTCCTTCACAAAACCATCTCGACTGAGAAGGTTTACCATGCACGCAAAATGTCTTTCATCAGGATCCAGGTCACGGCTTGCTCTCATTAGTTCAATCACTAGCCTTCCTTCTTTAAACATTCCTGCCTGATCACATCCTGCAATTGCACACAGGAAGGTAACATTGTCAGGCTTCAGGCCATTAGAAACCATCTTCTTGAACAGCTCCATTGCCCGTGGTCCATCTCCATACCGAGCACAGGAAGATATTATAGCAGTGAAGCATATAACATTTGGATCCAACAATCCTTCAAATATCAAGTGTGCACTGCTCAGTTGACCAGCACGGGCATATGCAGTGATCAAGGAGGAGCACACAGCCATGTCCTTTTCAAATCCCAATTTAACAAGACAAGAATGTAGCATTTGACAACTGGTTAAACTTGCTGAAGCTGACAAAGATATGGCCTTCATAGTCGCAGAAAAGGTTACATCGTCAGGTGTCACTCCCTCTGCAATCATACAATGGAATATCTGTAAAGCAGCATCAAACATGTTGCAGTGAAGTGATGATGTGATCAGCGAATTGCAGCACTCCAGTACAATACTTGGGATTTCATTGAATATTGCTAATGAACTGTCAAAACAGCAACACTTCCCATACATGTCAATGAGTGTAGTCTGCACATGCACACTGCTACAACCCAATCCAAGCTTATGAACAATGCTATGTATCTGAACCCCAAATTGGAGGTCCCCAGTTATACCAGACAACACAAGGAGCCCAACAAATGAACGAATTGAAGGCATCTTGCCATGCCAAAGCATTTGTTTTAAGTAATAAACTGCTTCCTCCGTATGTCCTCTGTCAGAATACATTGATACAATGGAGTTCCACGAGATGACATCCTCTGACAGGATATCACTCAGTGCCTTCTCTGTATCCACTATATCTCCGATTGCAGAGTAGAGATCTACAAGAGAATTTGACAAGAAAATGTTGGATGGAATCCACCCAGCCTTGAGAACAACTCCATGGAGTTGCCTACCTTGTTCTAGCCATTCTCCATTTTGATAGCATCCTTTCATGGCATAACAATAAGACAGACCATTCAGCTCCAAAGACCGCCGTCTCATATCAAGGAAGCAAGAAATAAGTTCCTCGGTCAGCTTCAGGTTGCCCAAGCCGCGGAGCACCACATTGCACATGGCTGTGTTGCACAACGGCAGTTCCCGGAACAATGAGAGGGCAGCAAGTGGTGATTCTACATGCAAATAGTGATTAACAAGTGCAGACCCAACAAATGGATTGCAACACAAGCCTAGCACCAGCACCCGGCCATGGAGTTGCTGTCCCTCGTAGCTGTTGCACACTCCCAGGATTGTAGAGAATGTATGAGGGGTCTCCCTGATGCCTGAAGAGACCATACACCTGTAGACATCACGGGCTCGATCAGCAAGGCCGTCCCGGATGAAACCAGTGATCATACGGTTCAAGGACATGACATCTCGGACTGCCATCACCATAAACAATCTTTGCCGCAGACTACGAAGTGTCGAACAGAAAGGAATGTGAAGTAGAGAAGGAGGTGCCGAAGAATTTCCGTAACAGAAGACACTATTCCAGTTTCCATCAGCTAACAGCGAGCTCCTCAGTGAAGGGAACAGCCGCAGTATACCTTGAGACGAAAAACATCATATATCAACTCGGCGGCTCCATCCCTGTCTCTGCCGTCACCAGCCATTGACTACCTTCTTTCGATTGCCATATCTGCATCATCCTGGCATAGAATCGAGTATCCCGTGCAAAGGAGACATCGGGGAAAGAAAAACAAAACAAAATAAAAAACGCAATCCAACCTGGTAAACAGAAGAATGGCAAGCTCCTCCTTTTAGGCCGGAGAAGATGAGCCGGCGAGATTGGATTTTACCTCAGAGAGCGCGGCGGGACAGCGGGATTGGGCAAACGAGCATCACGGCGGCTGGGCGGCAGGGGGACGACGACGACGACCCTTCTTCTGTCTGCTGCGGCTGCGTTTTGCTTTCATCCCCCAAAACTGCCCCAGAGCTAGTGGGCTGGCCCATCCAAAAGTTTTGAAGGCCTAAAAGCCCATCAATTGCAACCTTGAGAATGAACTGAGCGAGAACTGCACTACTGATGCTTTCAGTGACTCAGCTTACCACCTTTTCTTCTAAAATCGAATATTACTGGTACTAGAGTATCAGCATGACAGGCAACCTGAGTCTTTTTTTTTTCTTTTGAAAGGGCAACCTGAGTCTTAAGTGTCTAAGTGAGGAGAAGAAAGAGTACCTTTGGTGATCAGAAACTCAAATGCAATTCTAAATTAAGATGATGAACTCTCATTTACCATGTTCCTCAACCTCAGATCTTTCACCAAAAGATGGTATGTTACAAAATGGTACTCTGTTTACCAAAAATCGTTGCAAGAACATGTTCCCTCTCTGAAGTGGTGGAACCTACTTCGGTCTCTGACTATGATTTCCCGGTTCCAGAGCCTAGAAATCAACTTGATTGCAGTGTGGCAGTCCTCACAGACTCTCAGATTCTTTATGATATGAATCGGTAGATTTGGTGCTAGACTAATGAGGCCAAAAGCAATGGCTAGCTTCTCACTGTGTACTAGCAGTGCTTGTTCTTTCTCTTCCTCATCGACATCCACTGTTATCTGCGATGTAATTGGCAAATAGCCTGCTGACTTTAACCTGTGTGAAACCTCCCCCAGCATTGCAATGATTTCCAATATCCGTGGATGTGATTTGTCACTAACTACAAACTTGTGCACCTGACCAGCCACAGCAATAGAACTATAACCTGCAGTTTTCTTAACTTTCCTTTCTTCCATCAACATCCTTATATCTGACGCATCTTCCCATTGTCTAGAGTCTATGAATATGTTATATAACTGGACATAGACAGCATCCTCATCAGGTTCTAGCTTCAGAAGATGCTCCGCAGCAGATCGAGCTAAATCAATTTGTTTATGGACTCTGCAAGCACTCAAGATGGAGGCCCATATGATACCATTTGGTTGCATGGGCATGGTCTTAACAAGATCCATTGCTTCATCCAAAAGTCCACTGCGTCCCAGCAAATCAATCATGCAGCCGTAGTGCTCAATCTGAGGATGTATGTCATACAAGATTCTCATCTCATCAAAGTACAGACGGCCTTCATTCAATAGGCATGAGTGGCTGCATGCAGTCAGAACAGCAATGTAGCTAACTGAATTGGGCTGGAAGCCATCAAGCCTCATCTGGTAGAAATGTTCCAAAGCAACCTGGCCATTCCCATTGAATGCGAGACCTGCAATCATAGCAGTCCAAGTGTGAACATCTCTCTTCCTCATCCGTTGGAAAACAATGGTTGCCTCGTTGACCCTCCCACATTTCATGTACATGTCCACCAGTGCGGTACCCAGGTAGATATCTGCTTCCACCAGCCTCTGCTCAATGCAAGCATGCAATGCCCTCCCCTGTGGCAATGCACCTAAGCTTGCACAAGCAGTTAGAAGGCTGACCATCGTAAAGTTGTCAACACGCAGATCATGTCTCCTCATATCCATGAACAATAGCAATGACTCTCTAAGCTGGCCCCTATGGATGTACCCAGTCATCATTGAGTTGAATGTGACGATATCACGGACCTCCATTTGATCAAACAGAGACCGTGCAAAATCAATATGTCCATGTTTACAGTACCCATCAATGATAGCATTCCATGAATGTGGCTTTCGTCCTCTACCCATGGCATCAAAAACCTCTCGTGCATTACCAAAGTCGCCACACTTGGCATACATGTCGATGAGCGCAACCACAAGATTTTCACTCATAAACATCCCCTTCTCCTTGACAAGCAAGTGCAGGGAACTGCCCAGTTCCAAATCCCTGAGATGTGCGCATGCTGTGAGCACGCCAATAATGGTAACCTCATCCGGTGCAATGCCTTCAGAAAGCATGCTCTTGAAACAATCGACAGCCTCTTTGGCCCGACCGGCACGGGAGTAGGCAGCAATCAAACTTGTCCACGAGATCACATCCCTCACTGTAGCCTGAGCCAGAAGTTGTCGCGCCTCAGAGAGCATCCCCATTTTGGCCATCCCACTGATCACCATTGTCCAAGAAACCACATCCTTCACAGGGATCTCATCAAAAGCCCGTCGAGCATCACCAGCAAGCCCAAGCTCAGTATACATATAGATGAGGGAATTCGCGACGAACGGCGCCGAAGATGGCATCATGGTCCGCAAGCAGGCAGCGTGCAACATCTGACACAGGAGGGCATGGGGGCGGAAGGAGGAACACTTGAATAGGAAGTGGAACGTGAAGCCGTCCGGGCGTAAGCCGGCGCGGCGCATCCGGCGGAAGAGGAGGAATGGTTGTTCAAGTTCTCCCGACGATGCCCCCGCGCGGAAGTAGGCGCGGAGGGCGGTGTCGAAGAGGAAAGTGGAGGGAGGCATTCGGTCGAACAGGTTGAGGGCGTAGCGGAGGTGGAGGGGATCGGATGGGACGAAGCAGTTGACGATGGAGTTGAGGAGGTGGTGCGCGTACGGCCGGTGGAGGAGGTGGCCGGAGGTGGTGAGGCAGGCGTGGATCTCGGCGGCTTGCCGGACGGAGCGCGGC
Organism: Leersia perrieri; assembly: GCA_000325765.3. Taxonomy (NCBI): domain Eukaryota; kingdom Viridiplantae; phylum Streptophyta; class Magnoliopsida; order Poales; family Poaceae; genus Leersia; species Leersia perrieri. Next base: position 20,106,819 of record CM002484.1, read on the forward strand.
GTCGGCCATGGCGGCGGCGGCATTGTCTCGGATCCACGCGCGCGCTCGTTTCTGACGCTCTGTGTTGCCCCTGGGCTCTTTTGTGGCCATTGCCATCGGTCGTTGATTATTATGGGCTTTTGGGCCGCATTGAAGGTCAACATGCCCAGCGACGAGGGGAAGTTTTGGCCCATATAATAACCCAGGTTGGATCGGGGCGCACGGTTCTGTTTTGATCTGATTTATTTTATATATTAATTTTATTTTATTTTCCATTTGAAAGTTTTTAATTTTTCATATTGGAAGTTTGATTCTTTCTATTTAAAACTTTTGAAAAAGAAAAACCTAATCGTTCTCAGTCAGCGATGGATCATGGTCAATCTGATTGCCATGGGGCAACTTTGTTAGGCCATGTGGCAACACAAAGAAAAAAAAAATGTCATGATTCCTGAGCGGAACTGAATTAGTGGCAACTAAGAACTGTTTTTTTTTAGAAAAAACTATGAACTGAATTGAAATCACCAAGTTATCTCTGGCAGTACCTGTCGCCAGTGTAAACTGTGGAATATAATATGCTCCATTTCTTCTATTGATCATATTTTTTCCTTTCCAATTACATATATACAGGCATACAGTACAGTCAGAATAATGTCCCATATCATATCATATCAGCCAGAAATCTAGTTATTCGGCCCATTAATGTGCATGGTCCGAAATTGCAGTCACCTAAACTTAATCAGAAATCAACAAGCCTTCCTTGATTTGTACCGCATGGCGCAGCTCGTAAACGCCACAAGATTGAGGCAACCGAGTCCAGCCATCATCCAGAAGAAGCGATCAAGATGCCCCTTGTCGAGGTCGTCGGGGATCCACCCCTGCCGGCCTCCGGTCGCCGTCGCCCACGACACGGCCGTCACGACGAGCGAGTTAAGGTATCCCCCCGCCGCGATGGAGAGGAGCGCGAGCGCCGTGCACACCGTCTTCATCGCCGGCGGCGCCTGACTGTAGAAGAAGTCCAACTGCCCGACGGTGGCCAGCAATTCCCCAATTCCGACCAGCACGTACTGCGGCACCAGCCACATTATGCTCGTCTTCTCCAACGCCATCTTCGCCGTGCCGGCGCGCTTCGTCTCGACCATCGCCGCGGCGGCCATGGCGAGCACGAGCATGGCGAGGCCAGCGCCGATGCGGACCAGATCGGATATCCCCTTCTCCTTCCCGGTGAGTCGCCTCGCCGCCGGCACAAACACGCGGTCGTAGAGCGGGATCAGGACGATGGTGGTGAGCATTTGGAAGGTTGCCAGCGTGGCAGGTGGGACGTGGATGGAGCCGACGTGGGTGTTCATCGCCATGCCCTGCTCGACGAACGTCGAGCTGACCTGTGACGTCCCGGTGTAGAAGAATACAATGCTCGCCCACAGTAGCAGCATCCTCACGAGGATCTTGAGCTCCTCCACCTGCGTCACCACGCAAAGCCGCCATGGATTGCGTGGCAACACAGATTGCGCCACCTCCTCGTCCGAAGCCATCACGACGGCGGCCTTGTCGAAGAATCTGATCATGGCAGAGATACATCTCAATAATTTGGAGATACTCCCTCCATCCCAAAAAAATATAACGTCATTGATTTTTTGAGATACTTTGATGGTCCACCTTATTCAGAAAAATGTATGAATCATGTAAAACTATGTGATGCTTAAAGTGCATTTAATAATGTATCCAATCATAGCAAAATAATTAATAATTACGTAAAAAATTTTAATAAGATAAACTATCAAATGTGTCTCAAAAGTTAACTGCGTCATATACTTTAAGAATAAGATAGTAATTGAAAATCAATCAACCGTTAGCACAGCAATTACACATGAACTGACCGAAGATCAGTGGTGTGCTCGATCCTCTGAACTCCTTTCATGTAGGATGAGTCCTCCGGTAGCTCATAGAGAAGGGCCAAGTCAGCCGGTGGAGCCATGCTGAACTTGCACACGGCGGCCACAACGACCTGGCAGACTCTGGTGAGCGGGCTACCACGGATTGTCTGATACCGGTACGTCGGCGACGCGGCGACGAGGCAGGAGAGCCCGACGGCGAGGACCATGGCCGGAATCCCCAAGCCCAGAGCCCAGCCGTAGTGGTCCTGCACCCACACCATGCTGGTGGTGGATATCAAGGACCCACAGTTCATGGTGAATATGTACCAGTTGAACAAGGAGCACTTGTTCATGCACTCCGAGGGGTCGCCCGCGTCAAACTGGTCAGCGCCGAAGGACAGAAGGGACGGCCGGAGCCCACCGACCCCGAAAGCAATCATGTACAGGCCAAGAAATAAGATGATCTCTTGGGCTGAAGTCATGGAAAGAGTAGATGAGTTCTTGATCAGTAGCGGCAGAAGCGCTGAGAGAGCCGCCATGAGCATGCCCTGCACAGATCAAAACCAAACCTTGAGCTGAATTCATGGCAGAATCCAGTGATAATTGAATTGGGGAGTTGGTTGTGAGTTTGTGACTGACAATGACACCGACACAGCAGGAGACGACCATGGTGCAGTACCTTCCCCAGTAGGAATCGGCGACGACAGCTCCGGCCAGCGGCGTGAGGAAGCAGGTGGCTTGCCAGGTAGACACATTCTTGGCAGCGGCGACATTGCTCTGATGGAGCACGGTGGTGAGGTAGGTGACGAGGTTATACATGATTCCATAATAGGCCAGGCAGTAGCAGAACTCGGCACCTATCCAGAAGCAGAATAAGCATCTCCTCAGTGTTTCGACCACTCAACCATATGAACAAAAAAAAATGATGCTTCGTTGAAACAAAAACACGCGAAGAGAACATAATCACCAACAAATTGGCCAGTAGAAAAGATTAGCAAACACTTAACAGTGCAGAGATGTCTAATTAACTTTACCAAGGATTGAGCGGCATGCCCTCCATCCCCCAGTGCAATGCTTCAGTGCTGGGTTGCCATCAATGTCAAGAGACCCATCTGTGGTGTATGCTTCTTCTACCTTCAGCAACCGAAATCCATAGCCAAGTTAGCACTGGATATAAACATGGGCATAAATTAAACGAATTCAGGCAAGTCTCAATCCATGCAGAGAAACTGAATGGAAACCAAACGTGTTCGCAAAAAAATAAAACAAATAAATTGAATGGTGAAAATCGACATGAGATTGGAAAGGACCAGAAGTGTTCAGGAACAGAGAGACCTTGGGTTGTAGCAGTGCCACCGCGTGTTCTTGCTGCTCGGCGAACGCCATGGCGATATCCAGTCGAGATATCAGGAAGTAGCTAATAGCACACTAGCACCAGGAACTCGAAAGAATATAAAGCTTCATCAGAAAACACAAAAGGAACAGAACAAAAAGAAAGATTTGTTCTGCCTGGAAACAACAGGTTTAGGTCCGGAGATTACTGTGGTTTTGATGCGGTGCGCTTTAGTGACATCGGCACTTCTATGGTTATACGTCGGTTTCACCAACAATAAGAGGAAAGAGATGGTAAGGTCAGCAAGGCCATTGTTCATGTAGTTTTTTTCGGGAATACATTGTTCATGTAGTGCTACATATATAACTGAACAAAATACTATTATTATTCCTTTTCGGTTTGTTCAATCAAGAAGTCATTATCCACTCCTTGGAGAATCTGAGCCAACCTATTGAACTTTTGTCCTTTACTTTTAGATGCAACATGTAGGAGATATCTGTGCCGTAAAGCGACCTGATACTACTAGTATTATTTTCTATTGGGGCCTGCTTCCCCTATTGCCCTAGCGTAAATGGGCAAACATAGTACGGAGTACTCCGTATTATAACCACTCATGTGGACGATGTTGAAGCTCAGAAGCAATCACTCGAATCGAAGGCAAAGCACTAAAGTCCACAGCAATATCCGAAGAAAAAATTCCAGTTCGTTGGTGCCGCATCCAATTCCACCACCTAACCACCAAACCCTCCGCACAGATCCCCTCCCTTGCAGATCACAGCCACCCACACACACACTGCACCGCGGCTACAGGCTACAGCGATCTCATACCTCTCGGACGCTTGCAGGAAGGTGATGTCCGGGAAGGAGGGGTGGCCTGCGTCGTCGTCTCCGCTGCCCCCTCCGGCCTCCGGGTGCGCCGGTCGGCGGCGGAGGAGGACTTGGAGGAGGTGTGGAGGACCAAGGTCATTGGTTGAGTGCGACTGGTCTTCATGGGCCTTCTAGAGGTAAAGGGCTCGTCTGGGCCAGTTGAAATATTGAGTTTCTCGAAAAGTAATCTGGCAGGCCGACTTTGCCCGGCAGTCCTGCACATAAACCAGCCCAATTTATGGACGTCGCAGTTACTACAATGCAGCGGCAGCATCTCTATATACTAATTTTGGGCAAAATCTCCGGCGCCTAGCCCCTCCACGTGGCACAGCCGGATTCCTGGGATGGATGCCCCTCGCGCAGCCGTCAGATGGCAAATATATGGTTATAAATCACTGTGTTGGACCTCCTTGTAATATACGATTTTCAATGGACATGTATGCAAAAGGTACCCTACTGCCTCCAGATCCATCGTCTCATCCCCTCCCCCCTCTTCCGAACCACCCGCTCGACCATCTCCGCCCAGCGCCTGCCTCTCTTCTCTCCTTCACTGTTGTGTTGCAAGGAATGAAATCCAATGGGCAAATCCCATCACGTGGACAGGCGGAGAGATGGAGGCGGCTGCCCTGTAGATGTAGTCGCCTTTCTTGAATGGCGTCGGCGGTCGGCCCCTTTGCCTCCGCAGCGACCTCAACCTCCAACAACGACGACTTCCACCTCCTCCGCTGACCGGATCTGGAACAGTTATCTGGCGACATTGCCGATGAATGTGGCATCTGTGCCCCGTGGGGTGCGTATCCAATGTCAGCCCTGTAGGTAACGCCTCCACCACCATGTGGATATCGAACAGGGAGAAGACAAGAAGATCGTTGTGCGGCCGCACATGACTTTCTCTAAGCTATAGTAATTCTGTTGATTTTCTTCGGACCCAAAGCCAGAGATGTCTTTGGCGGCAATACTGTTATTCTTCACCTCTCGCTATTTCATTTTGCAGAACATAGCTTCTACTATTTCAATTCCATCGATTGGCAATCTTCAAGACCTCTTATTAGCCTTTGATTACACTGTCAGGTCATATATACTGTTAATGACTACAAACTATATCACCCGATTTGAAACATACATATAAATTAAAGTTCTACTGAATATTGACACCATATTGTATTCTTAACATACATATAAATTGAAGTGGATAATGGTTAGCCGAAGACCTTGAAATTTTAATTTTGTGTTGAAGTGAATAATTATTGCTATAAAATTTAATTATGCTAGGACGATCCCATGAAATAATTCAAGCTTCATACAAAATTTGAGCTAAGAGCAATATATAGGTATTTAATCAGTCAATTGGTCCAAGCTGCCTAGAGTTGCCGCATTGTTCGAAAAGCTTTCAATCTGTTTCTTTTAAAAAAATGCATTAGAATGAAATGTGAAACCAGTATAAAAGTCACAAAATGTAACTTTTTATTACAAACTGATATCTTTTTTTTTTGTTAACACGTCAAAAAAGAGCTCAATCAATTGTTCAAACATCAAGTACCACTTACAGTTAAGGGAATTGCTCCATTAATGTCAAAAGCCCTCAACGGGGCAATAAAAACATGAAAGAAGGTATCCTTGCAAGATTACTTAACCTGATAGATTTAAATACTAAATATCATTTTTTTACTCTACATAGTAAACTATTTATACACATGATAGTTTAGGATTTCACGATACATCAACAATTAAACTGTAAACCACTGTCCTTGAAATTACATTTTTTGTTATTTTTGCAGTCACTGAAATGAATTACAATTTATCATCGTATAAACCACACTGTGAGTTATCTATTTGTGCAAATCATCAGTCACTGAAATGAATAGAGAGTGCACGCAGTAGAAAATGGAAACTTTACTTTTCTGAACTTCTCATGGTTTGAAGATATGTTTTCTGAAATCTTTTCTCAGTTTTGGGCCTTTTTACAGTGTTATTGTTTGGAGAAATACATGCATTGTATTAATAGAACAATACAACTGTTTCAGTCGTCTTCTGCTATACTTTTTGACTTCCTTCTCAATGAAAACATATATTCTGATTAAACCTGCAGCAATTGGCAATTCTACAAGCCGAATCGGTAACCAAGTCAACGTTGAGCGTGATCATTCGAGTAGATATAACAGAGGGTAGTATTGGCGATTCTACACGGCTCTGGTGACTAAAGACTGGCATGTACAACACGAGCAAGGAATCCATTCCAAGTGAAATCACCAATCATATCTGCAGTATTGCATCTGTGTAACTTTTTTATATTCTTGAACACTAGATAAATAAAAGCGCAATTACATTAATTACAAGTTATTAAGAAATCCATGTTGAGTTATGCAATTTTTCCATATATGTGAATTGTTATTCTGAATTGTCCACAATATATTCTCATCACTTCGTAAAATTCAATCGCTACGTTTATTGTTGCCCATCCGAATGATTGTTGTCCAAATCACTGTGTTGAGACTTTGTTGTCAAAAAAACACTGTATTTTTGTGAACTAACAATTGTCTGCGGCTATAGGATAGCCGCGGCAAGGCCACGCCATTTTTCTAGTTACATACGAACTACAAACGGAACCGAGACCTTCCCCATGCATAATTAACATCATCTTGTCACGACGCGATTGTCTGCAGTACAACCTCTACAGTAGCTCTCACTCATATTTGGGGTCGGTACTCGGGTCCACATGTCATCCACTGCAAATACAGGTGCAAAAATGCACATCATCTGTACACGTCTTGTGATCTGGTCAATGAAACATTGCAGTTGCAAGAGAAGCTAGCAGGAGTCGATCGAGAACGGACGGATGCACGCCGCCGACGCCTTATCCTTCTCCTGCATGCCGACCACCGTGCATGAGCATGACTCGATCCTGGCACGGTGCATTGCACATAATTAATACTGCTCGATCGGGCTCGGCATGGCCGTGCCACGCCGCCCAGCCTCCGCCCATGATTCGCCCATGACCCCGATCGAGCTCGTTCCTGACCCTACAAATACCAGCGCCCTCAAACCAACCGATCGACCCAATCACACACACGCTCTCACTCTCCAACCATCTCCAGCAAGCTAAGCGACTAGATCAACCAACCCAACCCCAACTCTACCGACCGAGCAACGCAAACGCAATGGCTGGCAACCGCAAGGCAGCGGCGGTGTACGCGGTGGCGCTATGCGCGCTCGTGCTGGCGGCGGCGGCGACTACGGCGCGGGCGGCGACGTGCAACCCGGCGTCGCTGTCGCCGTGCATGAGCGCGATCATGCTGGGTGCGCCGCCGACGCAGGGGTGCTGCGTGCAGCTGCGGGCGCAGCAGCCGTGCCTGTGCCAGTACGCGCGTGACCCCTCCTATCGCAGCTACGTCACCAGCCCCAGCGCCAAGCGCGCCGTCCAGGCCTGCAACGTCAAGGCCAACTGCTAAACTAATTAAAATAAAACCGCTGCTTCGGTCTTGCAGTATACGTTCAGCAGCTAGCTAGACTGCTCTGATCTGCTGCTGCTGCTGCTGCTAGTAATTAAATAAACGTGGCTGTGTCGCTAGCTATATACGCACACGGCCATCGATCGATTTGTGTGTGGTGTGGATGTTTGTTTGTTTCGTGTTTCAGTTGAGTGTTACGTACGTACTTATGTACAATACCTCTGTTATCTTTTATTTGACGTTGGTTAGTGTAATTTTTCACTAACCAATGCCATTTAAATAAAAATGGAGAGTACGAAAATAACAATGAGGTCTTATGAACAGAGCATGGGTATGAAAATATCTTGTTGGTTGACGTTGATCGTGTTCGTTACTAGTACACGTTTTGTTTTCCTCGAAAAAGAAAAGAGCTCAGCAAATATCTCCGCAATATTTGCTTGCAACACACAAGTTGTCACATCAATGATGGATGCCGACGTTCATAGTAGAAATTTACCAAAGCATGACGGCTAAATTATGTGGCACACAACACAATCAATGGCTAGCTAACACTTGCACAGTACACAAGAGCTTTGGTTACTGCACAACTCGCCGAGTTTCAGAGGTCTGCAGATCAGATTACAGTAGTAGTGACAACTGACAAACGAGTACACCAAAAGACTTTCAACATGTGGTAACAAGCAAACTAAAACCTTACACCCTTCAAACTTCAAAGTTCAAACCCAAGAAACCTAAGTCCCCAAACAGGAGTTAAGAAAGACAATCACTGCTTGCAATCTTGCACTGTCTGCACTATGCACTACATCAGTCAGGCATCCAAACTAACAGTAAGGAGTACATGATCTACAGCAGGATGCATTGAAGATCAATTTGTGGTAGAAGTAATTGCTGGCTTATCATCTTCCGGTAGGCCCTGCAGTAAATATGTAGATTATGGAAAGATTGTAAGAAAGGATAGACAGGACTTCTATGAAGTTAAGTGCACATATTGCTTTTCTATCTTGTCACACTCAAAAAAGATTTTGCAAACAGAGATTTTGTATACCAGATTATCATGAAGCAGATTGATATCTGAAAACAGTGGCGAGACAAATTTCACACCAGAAGTCATGACTGACATATCCTTCTGCGGAGATTGATCAAGACTGCTGTTGCTTTGAGACACATCACCATCAGGTAGGCCCTGCAGTGATGAACCAAAAAAGAAGAAAATTTGTGATCAATGCTGCCCAACAACTTAGTTCAGAGGGCACGAACAATCTAAACTTTGCATACAGGTTGTGAAAGGGAGAAAATATAAAAATAAAGAGAATTTTGCATACCAGGTTGCCCTGAAGGTTCTTGATATCTGGGAATTTTGGCAAGCCCATTATGGCATCATCATGAAGCATATTTTGCGAATTCAGCTCATGAAGCATATCAACAGTTAGATTTATGTCAAATTCATTCGCCTGGAGTAACTCGTTAATGAATTCCTCAGATATATTGGGGAACATTGAAAGGACAGATTTAGTCAGAGCAAGTGGATCCATATCATTTTCCTCACATGGGGAAGAATGGGAAGTTCTAGCAGAAGGATTGTCCATCGAGGATGACTCTGCATAAATGTTTAGTCCAGTTCAGTTCATAATGTAGCCATATGAATAAAGAGAATCTGGGAGCTGAAATCCTGCAGGTCGCATATTTGTAATTTATCTCAGTTTTATTTCACCTGCTTGTCTCTGAGAATCCTTGTATGCGAATAGACTCAATGAGGAAGGAATGAAAGGACTGGCATCTGGGTTCAACTGAGACTTGCCTCCCATTGTTATTGAACAAAACTGTGAAGTTCCAGACGGTAGTTCTGTTAGAATCTCTTTGTGGTCATGAGAGAAATCATTCACCCAAAACAAGGCAGTTAAACAAAATGACATAAATGCTTGTATCAAGAGATACTATATAGTGTGCAGAACTGCAGAGTGCAGATACAAACTTATAAAAACTTAGAAGGGCGACCAATGATTCCTTTTTTACTTTCATTTTGGACATATAGGTAGGGCCACAGGTAAAGTAAATGACGGACCAATGAACAACTAAGGTATCATGTTTGGTACAAAGTTGCACTAGAAGTCTTGAACACATAAGTATATTCTTGATTTAAAATGTAGTGTCATTAAAGTAAGTGTAACTTGCCAACTTATGATCTTCACAGCAAGTAACTTACCAGCTAAAAAGGAAATACAAGTATAACTCAATTGCAATCTATAGTGGTTTGATAGGTCAGATAAGATTAAGTCTTATGCAACAATTGTCAATCTTGCCTCCTCCTGAGCATACCAGTGGAATCTTGCTACAGAGATGCATCAACCCAGAATTCATAACAGAGTTTATTTCTAGACAATGAATTTCTCAATTTAGAAAATTGTCTTTCCGAGATCTAAGTTATAACATTTTTAAACACAATATTGACTGCAAAACTGAAATGACATGCCTATAGCTTAGAACATAGTGAATGAATGAGTTGTTTTTGTCAACCTGAATAGTACTGCCTCTGTTTCACAATGTTAAGAGTTCTGATTGTTTTGCTTGTAATGTTTGACCAATATGCTAGTATTATTTATTCTGTTGACTTACTTTATCATCAAAAGCACTTTAGCACGACTAATCATTTTCTATATTTGCACTAAATTTTTGAATAAAACGAACGGTCAAACATTGCAAGCAAAAAAGTCAAAACTCTTACATTATGAAACAGATGGAGTATCAAATAAAATCCCAATAGGACTATACAAAATCATATATTTATACCTTATGCAACATATATTTGCAGAAAATCACTACTTAATTAGAGATAGCACAATATGGTCCCATGTGTGATGTGGCTGGTAGACGCGGATATGCCTGGTAATCATATGGATCCATACACTACAGCAAATGTGCACATGTTACTTTAGAAGACAGATATCATGTCAACAACATCATTTATTTTGTCTTTTTGTACTATTTTCTTTCAGAGATCATCGATGTGCAAAGTCCAGCTCTCACTCCAAAGGATCTCTTGTCTAAGTACTTTTTGGTAGGACCAATGAAGTACTCCCTCCGGTCATTAATATATGACGTTTTTAACACTATTTTAGTATTAAAAACGTCATATATTAATGACCGGAGGGAGTATTGTTTAATTGTTTTTTACTTCTCTGGAGTACACGATAAATAACCGGTCCACACCCAATATTCACGCAAAGGTACTTGGCAGCAACCACCAGCATACGAAAGGAACTAAAACCGATCCAGACAAAGGGATCCCCACGGCGAACCGTAACACATCATCAAATCAAAATACCACGTGGTCGATCCTCCACACCTATGACCGGATCCAGCAAATCACACCGGATCAGATCAAGTTTGATTGAAATTTGAACGAACTAATCCCCCAACATTTCTTCAAAAATAAAAGAATAAACGATCCGCCATCTGGAGCAGAAATGGACCTAGACTAGACTAGGTTTGGAAATGATAATCAGAACAGAGCGAGGAAGGACGGGAGATTCGGTACCTCGAGATGATTGGAGGTGGCACGGAAGTTGGTCGGCCGCCGGCGGCGTGGTCGGGGTGGTGCTCCGGCGAAGTGGGAAATGGGTAGGCAGAGGGAGAGAGGGGACAGGGACAAATGAAGGTGACAACTGCAAGGAAAAGGGATCATCCGACGGTTAGAGACCGTTGCTGTGTACAGATGGACGGTTGAGATGAGGCACCGTCGGCGTAGATGCAGTTGCGTTTCTTTTGTCTTCTTTTTAGAAAAAAGGGTGCAGTTTCTTTTTCTAGGAGAAAGTCCAGTTTCTTGAGACTTGCGTTACTGCGATTCGGCCAGGGTTATGGCTCAATGGCCGGTTAAAATGCTGAATTGTGTAAAAATGATTTTTCTTCTGTCATTAAAATGCTGAGGGTATGCGTCCTCCGTAAGAACTACATTTTGATTTTTTTTAATGTTTGACCATTATAAAAACATCATTTTTAGTTTTTTACTTACCTTATTATCAGAACTTATTATCAAAATAATTTAAATAGGATTTATTCTTTTTATATTTATATTAAATTTTTAATAAAAACGAATAACCAAACATCATAAAATAAAGTCAAAACATCTTACGTTAGGGAGGAATGTTTTTAACGCTAATTTATTGAAGGAGTATTTTGGTTGGGCAAGTCCAATAACAAGGTTTCTTGTGGAGCTCCTTGTTGGGAAACTGCGCATAGCGCAGGTGGCCAGGGCGCCGTTGTGAGTGCGAGCCCGCCCGCGTTCGAATCCTGAATGCGCGCTCACCTCACTTTTTTTTCTGTTAATCGACGCCAAGTCCCTCCTTGGCACCATTTTTTTCTTTTTTTTTTTTTTGGTTTAAGTCACTTTTGGCCTCTCCCTCCTCATGTAACCCCCTCCTTTGTGTTTGGCTGTTGCTCCGACGAGTCGTATGCTGCTACGTTTTCTTCTTAGTGAAATAACGTGCAATTCTTTTGTGTGTTGGTGAAACAAATTATGTTCACAAGGTTGTTCAGTTCAGGCATGAAAAACTTCCATTTTTTTCGATCCAAGCTATCTAGTAATGCATTTTTGAAACAAGCTTTAAATTGTGCTCAAAATGAATAAGGCTTAATTTTTCTTACTAAGCTCTTACAAATGTTAAATAACATGTTGTGAGTAAATCTTCATTTTTCTATAATTCTCATATCGTCTAGTTACGCCAGACAATTGAGAACTTTGTTAGCAAAAATGTTCTTGTAGTAATATTTCAATTACATGTAGCCGTGCTCAAAACCCATCACTACCAGAAACAGATTTTTGGTGACTGTCCCTCACACTCACAAAAGGTTAGAAGGCTGTCACGAAAATTTTTGGTGACAACGTACCGTCACGAAATGCCTCTCACGTTTGGTTGGTCACGAAATCTGATAGTTCGTGACGGTTTGTAGTCACAAGTCATTTGATGACTGTTTGACACTCACGAAAAGGCCATTCGTGAGAATCTGAGGTCACTTCAAGAGGAGGTAATCTATCTCGAGGAGTAACATGATAAACTATGCACCAATCACGTAGATCAGTTCTTGTTGAGCATGCATAAGGAAGATAGTAAACTTGCTTGACCTGATTTGCCATAACAAAAGGGTCAAAGTTTGACAGTCTTGAATTCTTGTTAATCTCCACCAAGCCTATATGTTCACTATGTCTCACACCAGATGGTGTTGGGTCAAACCAACGGCAATCAAACAACACGAGCTCAAGCTGCAAACTACCCTCCCAGGACAATTTGATAATATCCTCAATTACACCATAATACTCTAAAGTATTATTGTTCTCATCTACACTAGTCACACAAACACCAGTATTAATAGTAGTCAGTCCTGCTCTTTTTGTCTCATACTTTTCTGATCTGAATCTATAGCCACTGATATCATAACAGCCATATGAAGTAACCCGCCTACGAAATCCATATGACATTTGGCACAAGGCAGAATCAACATTACTTGGCCCCATGCACTGCAATAAGGTTTCTAGGAATTAGTCTAGTATATTATAAAACTAGAAGAATATATGTTCAGTGCAAGGTGTTGGTGAAAATTACTAGATTCTTGAACCAGTCAAAAAAACCAGGTCCTTGATTAGAGCCACGCACTCCTTTCCAACCATTTAATCTGAGATCATCAATTTGCTTTTGAGTAGGTCTCATTCGTCCTTTCCATTCTTGTTGGTCAAAATCCCTATATTGTTATTGTAGCATTAATATATGAAAGCAAGCTACAAAAAGAGTATACTACAATGATTCAAGTGCTTGGACTAAATAAACTTACTTAAATATATCATCCATTTCGGACATGTTTGTCATGATGTATAAATAGGCTGCTTTGTACTCTTTATCTGTTAGGTCACGAGGCCCTTGGGCAATAAAGCATCGTCCAGGATATTTAAAAATGCTCAAATCACACAAGCTTTCAAATGTTGCACTACCATCATCATATCGAGGGCTGTGATTTCGGCTTGATCTTCTTGTTGGTTTAAAATAGAGGGACAGAAAATGTGTGGTCTCCTCTACTAGGTATGCTTCCACTATTGAACCCTCAACACGTGACTTGTTTCCAACCTTCTTTTTAACTTTTTGAATAAACCTAGAAAACCAGTCAAACATAAAAATAAATCAAGATTAAACTAGTCAAGAACTCAATGACATGGCTCTAATTGATAGTTTCTAGCTCCTTACCTTTCATATGGATACATCCAACGAAATTGCACAGGACCACCAAGCCGAGCCTCATAAGGTAAATGTACCATCAAATGTTGCATACAGTTAAAAAAACAGGAGGGAATATCTTCTCTAATTTGCAAATGAGAATAGGTATATTCAGTTCCATCCTACACACATTTTCCTTGTTAAGTTCTCTAGCACATAATTGTCTATAAAAGAAGCTCAACTCAGTCAAAGTCAGCCATACGCTTTCATCCATAAAGCCATGGAATGCAGCAGGTAGCAACCGCTCCATAAATATGTGATAATCATGGCTTTTCATCCCAAAAATCTTTTTTCTGTGCCAAATTCACCCCACGACTAATATTAGCTGCATAACCATCAGGGAACTTCAGTTGTTTAAACCAATTGAGAATGGTGACTTTGTCTTTCTTTTCGATACAGTAAGATGCCTTTGGCCTATGCCACTTGCCATCAGCTTTCAGCTCCAAGTGCAGCCATGGCCGATGACAGATCTCCTCAAGATCATGCCTTGCCTTCACGTTGTCCTTTGTCTTGTCAGCAATATCAAAGCAAGTGTTCCATAGAGCTTCAGCAACATTTTTCTCATTATGCATGACATCAATATTGTGTCTAAGCATCAATTTGCTGAAATAAGGAAGTCTCCAAAAGCAGGATATATGTCTCCAATTGTGTGTTTTTCCATAATTATCAGAATCTGTTACGCATGCATTTGCTTGAGCTTGAACTTGCTCTCCTGACAGTTGTGTTGGTCGACCATGAAGTATTGTTGTGTTCTTTCGAAATGCATTTGCTTGACCCCGAAATTCATGATCATTTGGAAGGAAGCATCGATGGCAGTCAAACCAGCAACTTTTCCCTCCGTTATGGAGCCTGAATGCCTTTGACTCACACATACATGTTGGACATGCTAAGTTACCATTGGTGCTCCAACCCACAAAATCACCATAAGCACGGAAGTCATGAATCGACCAAAGGTATGCTGCCCTCATGGTGAAGTTTTCCTTCTTTGAAGCATCCCATGTTGTCACACCATTCCATATCTGAACTAACTCATCTACCAAAGGTTCCAAAAGTAAACTCAAGTTCTTTCCAGGATGTTGAGGACCAGGGATAACAAGGGTAAGCATTATGATATCTGGTTTCATGCATATATCTGGTGGGAGATTGTATGGTACCATAAACAAAGTCCAACAAGAGTATGTCGCAGCATTCATGTTGAATGGTGTGAATCCATCTATAGCTAGATCAAGTCGGACATTTCTTGGATCTTGTGCAAAGTTAGAAAATTCTTCGTCAAAATGAGCCCATGCTTCTCCATCACATGGATGCGTCATCATATTTGGCTTATGTCTAGGGTGCTCTTTGTGCCATCTCATTTGTATTGCTATATCCTTATTACTGTATAACCTTTGCAACCTGGGTGTGAGGGGTAGATACCGTAGAACCTTACGTGGAACTTTGTTACTGCCATTCTCATACCGAGAAGTTTTGCAAAAGTCACATATAACTTTCTCTGAATTCTCTTTGTAGTAAAGCATGCAGTTATTGTAGCACACATCAATTTTTTCATATGGCATACCTAGGCCAGCAAGAGTTTTTTTTGAACGATAGAAATTATCATCCAATTTTGACCCAGAAGGAAGGAGCTCATGAATTAATTGCATCACATCATCATAGCATGCTGCTGGCATATTGTACTGAGACTTGATGGCAAGCAGACGAGCTATGGTAGATAAACATGAGTGTGATGTTTGATTGTGTACCTTCTCATCTGCACTAGCTACCATTTTGTAGAAGGCTTGAGCAGAAGCTGTTGGCTCTTCCTCGAAAAGCTGGTAGTCACCGGCCACATCAGCCAACATATCATCCATCCGATCTGATTCATCGAAATCTTCATTAGTCGCTAAATTTGTAGCTTGATCTTGTTGACCAATACAACCCTCACCATGTTCTGTCCAATTCATGTAATTCTCCTTGAAACCCTCACGACACAAATGCATTTCAATCATTTGCCTTTTGTGCCAAACGTAGTTCCGACATAGGGAGCATGGGCATTTAATTTTGCTACTAACAGCAACATTTGGCATTGAAAAGGCATGATCTAGAAAATCCTTAGTTTGTTGTACCCACTCATCAGTTGGTGCACGACCACGCTTCCATCCGGTATACATCCACTCACGGTCATTTGCCATATTGCGATTCTGTATTCTTATTCAATATATAAAATCTATTTTAGTATTGTTGAACTAGCTATGGAACATAGTATCAGTTTGAGCATAACATTGCACTATCTATTAATTGGCTACAACAACACTAACAACAAAATCTAGTAGACAAAAAATACTAGTAGCTGCTCCTAAACAATAGCTATATATTAATACAGTTCTCTGTATGTGCATATCTAATAAGTATATATATCTAGATAGTCACAACACTACATAGTTGGTAGCAGTAGGAGATTGAGAAAAAGAGAGAAGGAAACTCAATTCAAGCAGCACATGAATCGTGCCAAGTAAAATGAAAATAAACATATTCTAAATAGCTTGCAGACATAATGTACTGGTAATTCATAAGCTAGTCCATCCCATTTCAGTAAATTCTAGCAATTTTATCTTAGGTAAGGCATGCACTACACGGAAATTAAGTCAGCAAACATAATCTATAATTACTATTTAATAAAAGTTTCCCGGATGTTTGCCTCCATCTAGCTTGGCAATTCATCAAACACCTGCAAGGCAGCACTCACCACAAGGTGCATCACAGAAAAAGGCCTTGCCAAATGCATTCTAGGCCTACATTGCAAACAAATAAAAGATCCCAGAACCAAATTAAAACTCCGATGGATCTGAACCTAAAATTGCATTAAGCTTAGGAGTGAAGGCAAAGCTTCCAGATATGAGCATAGGAAGGAAGGGGATGAGTCAGTTGTACAGGTACTCACCGGGGCGAGGATGATGCCGGCAGCGGAAGCACAAAGCAGGATCCCGGCGGAGGAAGCAGCAGCAGGATCCCGGCGGCGGAAGCAGTTCCTTGCTCGTGGGATGGAGAGGAGAATGAGAGTATAAGGGCATCAACAGGAGGAGAATAATGAGAAGGGCAGCAGCATGAGGAGGTTCACCACATTGCAACGTGTGTTCTAATTGGGCCTGGCCCAATTAAATATTACCATCAGTGATGGTTTTGAACAGTAGCAGTCACCAATACTATAAATAAAATTCTGAATCCTAATTGTTCAAATTTCCTGTAAACTTTTGTGACTGCATAATCTAGCCTGTCACTAAACAACTATATTTGGTGATGGCATGATGCGCCTGTCACGAACTTTTTTTTTTCGTGGCTGCTTTTGTATGGCCTTCACGATAGGTGTGGGGCAGTCACAAAAAATCGGTTTTCTGGTAGTGCATACACCCGCCAGGCCAGCTTCCCCTGAAATGCCAATGCAGCATTGTGCTGCAATTCCAAAAATAATACCGAAAACGATGTACTGAAAATTGAAAAGAAAAACAAACCAAGCGGCACATCTAAGTCATGGGCATAACAAAGATATCAGTCACTAAGAGGGCTAAAATATCAAAGAGATAAGGCGATACATTATTGAATCTTACGTCATGTGTAGTATGTTTGTCCATTTGTGCTATAGCTAAACGTATTTTCCTCGGTTTGCTACATCGAGCAATAGGGGAAGCCGGCCCCAATAGATAAATTTCAGGATAGTTGCTAGCCAGGACAAAAATTTATTTATTTATATATTGCGAAGGGAAAAGCTCATGCTGATATTTGCCATCTCTTCTCTTTGTCATTGCTGAAAAAATCGACACTACAACCACTAAAATGACGATGACGACGTCAATGTCGCAACTGAGCAATCATACCATACCATATCATATCACAGTGAACTCCACACCTAAAACCTGTTTCCAGGCAGCACAAATCTTTCTTTTTGTGGTCTATAGTAGAGTAGTGGGATAAGTAGGCCCTGTATCAATCAGCTGGTCTCGTTCCTGCCTTTTCTGTTACTACTAGCTAGTTTCCGAGCTCTCTTTCTCCATCGCCATGGCCTCCACGGAGCAGCAAGAACACGCAGTCACGCTGCTACAACCCAAGGTCTGTCTCTTTGTTCCTGAACACCTCTGCAAATCTCATGTCTGTTTTAACTTTTAACTATGAAATTTGTCTGATTTCGCTTCAGTTTCACTGCGTGGATTAAGCATGTCAGCATTGCCTGAAGTGGTTTAATTGCCCTATATTCAGTGCTAACTTGTGTAGTTGTGTCACTGCAGGTAGAAGAGTACACAACGGATGGGTCTCTTGACATCGACGGCAACCCGGCGCTGAAGCATCGCACTGGTGGATGGAGGGCATGCCGCTCGATTCTTGGTAAACATAATTATACATCTCTTAATCCTTTTTTTAACATCAAACTGATGTGTCCGTGATGTTTTCTTGTTTGAAATTATGTTCTTTTCTTGATGTGGTTGTCTGAGTGATTTGCTTCTGAATTTACTGAACAGGCACCGAGTTGTGCCAATGCCTGGCCACCTCCGGGATCACGTACAACCTGGTCACCTACCTCACCACCGTGCTGCACCAGAGCAATGTCGCTGCCGCCAAGAACGTGTCCACGTGGCAGGCCACCTGCTTCCTCACGCCTCTCGCTGGCGCCGTCGTCGCCGACTCCCACTGGGGAAGGTACCGGACCATGGTCGTCGCCTGCTGCATCGCCGTCGCTGTTAGTCACTCACATCACAACCAAAATCCCCAACTCAATATCCAGCCACTGCAGTATCAATATTCAGTCACTCACTGCAGTGTTCAGTGATTGAATAGTGAGGATACTGCAGTGACTGAATATTGAGTTTAATACGATTCAGCAACTGCAGTATCCTTCCATGAATTGATTGAATTCTTCATCTCAAGTTAAATTTGGTCCGTCTCGATCTCTGCTTTCGTGCAGGGCATGCTCATGGCAGCTCTCTCGGCTATCCTGCCGCTGCTGATCACGGAAACAACAGCAGCTAATTTCTCTTCCATGGCTTCAGCTCAGGAATTCATTTTATTTATTGGGCTGTACATGATCGCGTTCGGGATCGGTGGTCTCCGGCCGTGCCTGATGTCATTCGGCGCCGACCAGTTCGACGCCGGCGACCCGTCGGAGCGCAAGAGCAAGGGCTCATTCTTCAATTGGTACATTTTCACCATGAATTTGGCGTCCGTGATAGCAGGCTCTGGCATGGTGTGGGTCCAGGACCACTACGGGTGGGCCCTGGGCCTGACAATTCCGGCGATCGTACTCGCCGTCGGGGTCACCTGCCTCGTCGCCGCGTCAAGGGCGTACAGGTTTCATATTACACGTGGCAGCCCGCTCACCAGAGTCTGCCAGGTCATCGTCGCCGCCGTCTGCAAGTTCAACGTCGCGCCGCCGGATGACGTGGCGCTTCTGTACAAGATACCGGAGGAGGATGCGTCCTCCATGAAACGAGTTCAGAGGATCGAGCACACCACCGATCTCCGGTTAGCTGTTGACTTTTGTTGACCAATTGACGTGCTAGCTTTTCGTTAATTTCGAACTCCTAATTGTCAGATTCTTCGACAAGGCCGCCGTCGTGACGGCTTCTGACGAGGAGTCAACGGTCAACGCTGCATCACCATCGCGAAATCCATGGAGGCTCTGCGTCGTGACGCATGTCGAGGAGCTCAAGATCCTCGTGAGGATGCTGCCGCTGTGGGCGAGCATCGCCTTCTTCTACACCGCGACGGCGCAGATCCACTCGACGTTCGTCGAGCAGGGCATGGCGATGAACACCCTCATCGCCGGCGCCGGCGCCGGCGGCACAATCCGCGTCCCGCCGGCGTCGCTTGCAACCTTCCAGATGCTCACCTCAATGGTCCTAATCCCCATCTACGACCGCGCGTTCGTGCCGGCCGCGAGGCGGCTCACCGGAATCGAGAAGGGGATCCCCGACCTGGCCCGCATCGGCGCCGGCCTCGCCGCCGGCGTGCTCGCCATGGCCGCCGCCGCGACGCTCGAGACGGCGCGCCTCCGCGCCGCGAACACGGGCATATTGTGGCAGACGCCGCAGTACGTGCTGCTGGGATTGGGCGAGATGCTGGCGTCCGTCGGGCAGCTGGATTTCTTCTACAGCCAGGCGCCGCCGGCGATGAAAACGGTGTGCACGGCGTTCGGATTCCTCGCCGTCGCCGCGGGGGGATACCTGAACTCGGCCGTACTGACGGCCGTGTCGTGGGCGACGGCGAGCGGCGGCCGGCAGGGGTGGATTCCCGATGATCTCAACGAAGGGCACCTTGATCGCTTCTTCTGGATGATGGCTGCGCTCGGTTGCCTCAATCTTGTTGCGTTCACGAGCTTCGCCATGAGGTACAAAACCAGGAAGGCTTGTTGATATAGCGGCGCTTTGTTTCGGGGGCCTGCAATCAGTCCCATGAACATCAGCACATGGATGGGCCGGAAAAATAACCAAGATAGGAGTATTATTGTAGAACAATCTGTATAAAATGCATCAGTACAAACTGTACAGTACCTATGTGCTACTACTCCAAACTGTACAGTAGCTATGCAATATTGCTAAATATTTGCATTGAGAGAATTAGTACCCCCAAGTATTATTGATTGGGGGGAGTATAAAGGTAAAAATTAATCGAGCTATTACTCTTCCACAAAAGAGAATAATTAGCCTAATGGTGGACGAATGGCACGACGAAGTCAGCAACATCGTCGTGTTTAAGAACGACATCAGTGACACGTGTGGACACCACTAGCCTTCTAAAGATGACGTTGTGGTGTTCTTGCCGTTGTGATACCTCTTTCGCCATTTGTGTCATAAAAAGAACTCTATAGGTGAAAACTTAGCAATGACAGCATTTCAAATGTCACAGCCTTTAAGAAAAGACATCATACTGAAGGTTCATCTACGCCGTGTCCAGTGGCTTTCTGGTTGGATTGGTTTTGCTCCACGGTGATAAGTTCTGAACTAATAACTAATAACTGTTGTTTATAGCTTAGCTAATTTTCAATAATTCTTCCGTTTTGGTTCGACGTTACTCATCAGTAGTGATGAGCATGTGATTCAATTAACTAAGAATCGACTGCCAATTTTAGAGATTATATCTTCGGTTTGAGAAAGAAAAGGACAACTAGGTTTATTCTAACCAGTCATAAATGGAGATAGATGTTTTAGGATGATTTTCTTAAGTAGTCTTCTTATTTTTAATTAAGTTGGGTATCATTGTAATTCACACTGCAAATTTTATAATAGTTAGTTGTAACTTCTATGAATTAAAGACCCAAACTAATCCCATTATCTTTTTAAAAAATAGCTAGCCAAAATATCGTATGGTTAGGTAGCCAAAAATTCCCTCGCCTTAGCAAACCCAAGAGCTCATCTATATTTGATCCTTTATATGTCCATTTGGATGATGATGCTAAATAGATTCCTCTTCTATGACTGTGTTCGTTTGCACCTAAAAGGAAACTCGGAACACTGTTTTTCGTTATGGCATGCTTCCCAATGTGCGTAAAAATGTGTTTTTTGGAAAAATCTTCTACACAAAAGTTGTTTAAAAAAATCAAATTAATCCATTTTTAAAGTTTAAAATAACTAATACTTAATTAATCATATGCTAATGACGTTTCTCGGTTTTGCGTGCATGTACTGATTTGAGTGGCCTCACTTCAAACGACCGCAGCCTATATCCCTATGTATTCTAAGAGACCATCCATACTACATCATCCATACTCTAATCTCTTATATTTTAATAATATTTTAAAACAACCTCTCTCATCTTCTCCTATCATATTGCTTACTTCAAATATGTAGTGAAGAGAGAGAATGAATGTTCTCTCTTCAATATGTATGATGATCTATTTTTGAATGATGTGATGGAGTATCTCTGAGAGCAATATTTTTCTTATACATACTCTATTTTTGATATGGAGGATGGGATAGATGGGTGTAACATTCTCAAAAATTCGCAATTAAAAATTCGAAACCTAGAAATCGCCACCTATAAAGACTTTTATAAAAACTGCATCATGCCGGGCCTTCTTTGGTTTTTCTCTGATCTTTCCAGTGCCTTAACTTAAAATTGAGTGTGTCAAATTTCTTAATTATTAGCAGCTAGACTAAAAATCTATTATCATAGCTTTGGGTCTCTGTTTCCCTCTCTTTCTGCAGCAGCCCTCTCTTTTAGTTCCTCCTCACCGTTTCAGCCCAAACCAGCAGTGGCCCATGAGCACAGCTGAGCGGATGCAGGCCGACACCAAGCAAAATAGCACACGCGCACAGGCCAAGGCACAGCGACTGTTTCTTTCTTTTCCTGAAGCAGCAGCTCG
>CM002484.1:20130174-20151409 GCA_000325765.3 Leersia perrieri
TTATGGTAATGTAATCGACTGGATACGGTCTATTTAGGTCCCTGTGGGGCAACCTTTGTAAATTAACGTATTGTAAGACTTAAGTCAAAACGGTGGAACTGCGTACCAACTATGTAATGTGTATACCAGACTACTGATCCAGGGATTTGGTACTTAATGCACATGTGGTTTCCGGTCTCACAAGTCGGGGGTCGATCAATGGGTTGTTGGGTTTGCTCAGCTAAATCACAATAGTACCCTGACCATGAGTTCCCTCTCAACAGCTGGATTAAGATATTTGAGTACAATTTCCAATGTACATTTATTTCTAAAATCATCATCCAAAGATGACATTCATCATTACATTGTCATATAAACTATGCATCTGATAAAGGAAAATTTGCATCTCTGAACTCTAAACCACCTTACACAGTTAAAAGCAGCCCTCAGTGCAATCACATGATCTCAATTGTTAAAACTAACAATTTAAAATAATTTGAAAACCAATTAAAATAGCAATACAAGTATCACATCCAAGTCATTATCTTCTGCGTATAAAAAAGGGACAAGGCCAAAAACTAGGGGAAAATAGTCAAGACGATTAGATGTTATGTCAAAGTTTACATCAGCCAAAAATCAGGAGGAAAAAAGTCAAGACGATCAGATGTTATGTCGAAGTTACATCTTGCATAGTGTGTTTTTTCGGTTCGCTACACCGAGCAATATAAAAAGGGACCATCCGTTTCCAAATTTTATCACCAGACTATTCATTGTTTTCTTGCTACAATAAAGACACTGAAAATTAACACATAAATAGTTAAAACCATTGTTTCTATTTGTATTAGCCTGGCATGATTAATACAAACATATACATGTTTGGATACAAGGACTTTTTTTTAAGTCCCTGTCATATCGGATGTTTGGACACTAACTGAAGTATTAAATATAGACTATTAATAAAACCCACCTCATACTTTAGACTATTTCGCGAGACGGATCTATTAAGCCTAATTAGTTCATGATTAGTGAATGTGATGCTACAGTAAACATTTGCTAATCGTAGATTAATTAGGCTTAAAATATCGTCTCGCGAATTAGCCTTTATTTATGCAAATAGTTTTATTACTAGTCTATACTTAATACTCCTATTGACGTGCAAACATTTGATGTGACACGAACTTTAAAAAAATCACTGGATCTAAACCCTTATAATAGTACTGTTTTAAAAAATACTACTTGTGTCCATAGAATTATAGCAATTTAAATGTTTTAGTGGGCAGATATTCCTGAGGAACCATGAGGACACTACAGGTCAGAAATATCCGCACGTTTGCCCAAGTATTAATGAAAATTAAGGTCCAGAGAATATATCGGTGCGGATAGCGACTCCTATGAGTAAGGAATAAGGGGTCTCTGTTTTGTTGGAGAAATCGACTGTACAGTCTACAAGCACCGAAATGCTGAAGCCCCAATTTTGACGAAGGCGCAGTTTAATTACGCATGCAACATTAATCCTGTCTTCGCACCTAAACTAGTTTTGCAGACAGAAGAATCCTTCTTTTCTGTTCCTTTCTGTGGTCTCTGTAGATTTGCTGTGGGATAAGGTAAACTAGTATACCTTCTCGAGTTCCTCGGTTAGCTAGTAGCCTATAGTACCCGAGCTCTCGACCAACTTCCGCCATGGCCTCCACCGAGCAGCAAGAACACGCAGAGGCACTGCTACAAGCTCAGGTAATTGATGTTCCTGAACACCTGATCTGCTAGTCCCGTGTCGATTTTGTATGCAGTTCGTTTGATATCTCTTCAGTTTCGTTGCCTGCATGCATCGATTGAGCCTTGCCTGAACCAGCTAGTTGATTCGATGCTCATTGCGCTAACTTGATGGGGATTTTGGTTGCTGAAGGTAGGAGAAGCATACACAACGGATGGATCTCTTGACATCGATGGCAAGCCGGCGCTCAAGCATCGCACTGGTGGATGGAGAGCATGCCGCCCGATTCTTGGTAATTAATCAACTTAATCACAGATCGTTGCAGACTGCAGCTCTGTTAATTACTCGTATTTGTTAATCCTTTCTGCTTGCAAATTTGTTGAAGGTTGATGTTCTCTCACTTCGTGTGTTCTTGCTTCGAACAATAATTTTTTCTTGAGGAAAAAAACAAACTTTTTTTTGTTCAAGCGGGTTATCTGACTGATCACTCCCACTGAGGCAACCGCTTTATTCTGGTTGTGGATAGGAACCGAGTTCTGTTACTGCCTGGCCTACTACGGCATCACGTTCAACCTCGTCACTTACCTCACAACCGTGCTCCACCAGAGCAACGTCGCCGCCGCCAACAACGTGTCCACGTGGCAGGCCACCTGCTTCCTCACGCCGCTGCTTGGCGCCGTCGTCGCCGACTCCTTCTGGGGAAGGTACCGCACCATGGTCGTCTCCTGCTGCATCGGCGTCGCCGTTAGTCACTCACTTCGATCCCCACTTCAATTAATCACAGTATTAATCTGCAATCAAATCAAATTAGCTCCAGTTTGATTCGTGCAGGGCATGATCATGGCGGCTGTCTCGGCGATTATATCAATTGGTTCAATTCAAGAAATCATTTTGTTCATTGGTCTCTACATGATCGCGTTCGGAGTGGGTGGTCTCCGGCCATGCCTGATGTCATTCGGCGCCGACCAGTTCGACGACGGCGACACGCCGGAGAGGATGAGCAAGGGCTCATTCTTCAACTGGTACATTTTCACCATGAACATCGCGTCGGTGATCTCCACCACCGGAATCGTGTGGGTGCAGGATCACTACGGTTGGGCGCTCGGATTGGGGATTCCGGCGATCGTCCTCGCCGTCGGCCTCTCCTGCCTCGTCGCCGCGTCGCGGTCGTACAGGTTTCAGGTTACACGTGGCAGCCCGATCACTAGAGTCTGCCAGGTCGTCGTCGCCGCCGTCTGCAAGTTCAACGTCGCGACGCCGGATGACGTGGCGCTTCTGTACGAGATACCTGAGGATGACGTGTTCTCCATGAAAGGAGTGGAGAGGATTGAACACACAAACGATCTCCGGTCAGTTCATGTTTCTCCTTGCCAGGGTTCAAAAATAACGGTCAGCTCATTTTTAGAATATTGATTTTTTAATGAATTTAGCAAACTTTTTTTTAGATTTGATCAAAATTTGTTCAAATTTCAAAATTATTAATATTCTACAAAAATGTTGGATATTTTGTTCAAATTTCGTGTTGGATATGTCTCTCCTGGCCAGGGTTAAAAAATTCCAGAAAGTTCATTTTTAGAATATTGATTTTTAATGAATTTAGCAAAAAAAAAAAATTCTTCAGATTTGATCAAATTTTGTTCAAATTTCAAAATGATTTCGGGCCGGAATATTCCGAAATATCCAACACGAAATTTGGATCCTTGATCGTTGCATCTAGTGTTTTTCAGTTCGTGTTTTGTTGATTTTCGTGAGAAGTTGAGATGCTTGTAATGATTCAGATTCTTCGACAAGGCAGCCGTCGTGACGGCGACAGACGAGGGGGCGACGGTCGCCGCGCGACGAAATCCATGGCGGCTTTGCGTGGTGACGCAGGTGGAGGAGCTCAAAATTCTCGTGAGGATGCTGCCACTCTGGGCGTGCGTCGCGTTCTACTACGCCGCGACGGCGCAGGCCAACTCGACGTTCGTCGAGCAGGGCATGGCGATGGACACCCGCGTCGGCTCACTCCTCCTCCCCCCGGCGTCGCTTGCCACATTCCAGATTCTCACCACGATCGTGCTGATCCCCATCTACGACCGCGCGTTCGTGCCGGCGGCGAGGCGGATCACGGGAAGGGAGAAGGGGATCCCCGACCTGGTTCGCATCGGCGGCGGCCTCGCCATGGCCGTGCTCGCCATGGCCGCGGCTGCGACGGTCGAGACGGTTCGCCTCCGCGCCGCGCCGCGGAAATCGATGCAAACGCCGACGGCGACGACGAGCATAATGTGGCAAACGCCGCAGTACATATTGGTCGGAATTGGGGAATTGCTGGCCACCGTCGGGCAGCTGGATTTCTTCTACAGCCAGGCGCCGCCGGCGATGAAGACGGTGTGCACGGCGCTGGGTTTTCTCTCCGTCGCGGCGGGGGAGTATCTGAGCTCGTTCGTCGTGGCGGCCGTGGCGTGGGCGACGGCGAGCGGCGGCCGGCCGGGGTGGATTCCCGATGATCTCAATGAGGGGCATCTTGATCGCTTCTTCTGGATGATGGCCGGGCTTGGTTGCTTGAATCTTGTGGTGTTTACGGTATGTGCCATGAGGTACAAATCCAGGAAGTTGTGATGATAATTCCGGGCTTGGTTGGGCTCAAAAGGCCGGGTGCGGGCCAGAGAAAATGGAGCTGTTTCTGGCCTATTCTATATGAGGCCGTGGGCAATAATTGGGCTTCTTACATTAGGTCTCTTATAATTAGGCCTACATTAGGCCTTTTACGTAGCTCTAATCATTTTTGCCCACACTTTTTTTTAGACAATTTTTGCCCAGACTTCAATCTTAAACAAAGACATTTTGTAGGCCAGCAAGAAAAGCATTAGTCTAAACTACACAGATCCTTGGTGTAATAACAGAGGAAAATGGCACGAAGTGTAATAAATCGAACTGGCCGGTTAGTTTGTGACCATTATTAGCCTTACCAAAATTGTATTTTTGCTCTGTGTACTAGGATTAAATAAACATAACGGGTTACTGGCCGGTTAGTTTGTGACCATTATTAGCCTTACCAAAATTTGATCACTTTAGTACTATTATAGATTTATGCTAAATTTTGGTAATGCCTTCTTTCAAAATTTTAGACTAAAACCAAATACAAACATTTGGTGATGCCAACATTTAGCATTACCAAATATTGGCAAGGCCAATTTTGGCCTAAAACCAAACCGGCCCTACACTCTAATCAGCAAGGGACTGTCAGGTTTGGACACCTGCTTCAGGAGTCGGGGCTCAGCAGGGGTTTGCATAAGGTTACCAACTTAATTAGAAAAAACATTCGATTACCGAAAGCAAGTTCACTTAGATTACTACGGTAGTCCAGCACAAAAAAGAGAATTGGAGAAAGTAGACTGCCTTACAGACACGATAAGTACATTATTTAGAAGCAACCATACATACATAGGCATTATCGCCAGTTCTCAAACGATCCAGCAGTCTAACTTTTTCAGCTCCCCAAACCTCTACCTACTTGCTGCCTCCATCGCCATGGAGGCCCTGGAAGTAGCCCTGTGGGTTGGACTCGAATCCAGAACGGGAGATGTACGAGCCGCCGCCGCCGGGAGCCTTCATGCTGTCACCCCCACCACCGCCGGACTTCCCCGCGCCACCGCCGCCGAACGTGTCCAACGCTGTACCCACCACCACCACCGGACTTGCCTGAACCTCCCCTCCACCTCCCTTCCCTCCTCCTCCTCCGCCGCCGCCGCTTCTGCCTCCCCCTCCGCTACCACCTCCAACTCCCTTGCCACCTCCGCCGGCGCCGCCCTTGCCGCCCATTTCTGTCGCTTAATTGATTGATCAGTCAAAGGAGGAGGAAATGGAGTGTTTGCACTGTGTGATCGATGCTGCCGGGCGTGCTGTTTGCCTGTTTATATAGAGCGAGCGAGCGAGCGATCGATCAAAGCCTAGACGCCTCGGGCTTAGCACGTCTGATCAATGCATCATGCCCATTACCAATGCGATTATGAGAAGAATTACTCCGGCCATACACTCCCAAGAGCGCACTAGCAATCAGTGAAGTTTCAATGCTGAAATTGGACTTTGACCGTTTGACTGACTATCGGCAACGGCAACGGCCTTTCCAGAACCAGGCCATACTTTGTATAGAGCCAGCCCATGTTAAGAGAGAACGTAGATAGATCTGGCCCGTTATGAACAAATGAACGCAGCCCAGCTACTTGTATGTGCTGGCCCGTAAATTGTAGATCTCCAATAGGCTTGAGGCAACAGACTCGCAGTACTACTACACTAGTACATACGGAGTACTGTACTAACACACAACTGTACAAGAAAGGATTGTAGTGTCACATGCGTTGCTGAGCCAGCTAATTGCAGCAGGCCAGCCTTACAACAAGACACAAACACACCACACGTCGCAACACGGCTTGCAACAGAAAAACCAAAAAAAAAAAAAACAAGAACAGGATCAATTGATTATCATACAAAAACGTTGCCACCTTACTCAACCACCAAAGTTAATTTAAACTACATCATCATCTACCACTGTAAAGTAAATCTGTAATTAATCCATCTCTGCTGTAACGTGTGTACGTACATGTCCGTATGATGATACTCCACTATTTTCACCGGAGAAGATCGAGCGCTTTCAACAGCACAGGTCGAAACCGGCGAACATCGAGCCGTACATCCTGCTTCCCAAGGTAGATATCCTTAACAAGCGACCAACTCTGCTTGTGAATCGGAAGCGGGTCAAGGAACACCGGGTGGGCCCTCGGGTACACCTCGGAAAGCGTGCTCTCCTCCGCCGTAATATTGTACTGAATATACCTCATGTTCATGTCCTTCGGTGGCACGCCGTACTCGTCCATGGCGAGACCTTCCATTCTCCCCAATGGCACAACCTGAATTACCACTGCATTCATCGGTAAAAAAACCAGGTTGGTTAACCCCGACCCGTGCACCGCCACCATCACGTCGAACGAATTCACCGTCGCCGATGCCTCCGCCATGTTTGGGGACAATTCCGTCGACGTCACCTCGAACCCAACCGACTCCGCCATTGCCATGATCTCGTCCAGATTCACGAAACGGCGGCGCGATTTCCGGTTGATGACGAGGAGGCGTGGCTTTTTTGTTGGTTCGTCGTCCATGCGAATCGCGTGCTCCCGTGGCAGGTTGTATCGCCACATGAGGAATCGCTTGAAATCCACCATGGAATTGTTGTTTGGAGATCGGCGTGGGTCGATGCTGAGATCCTTGTGGCTATGGAGCCCAACGATCGCGCGGCGGTAGCATCGGACTCGGTCGTCGGCGTCGAGGTCGATGGGGTCGTAGTTGGTGAGGCCGGCGACGATTTCCTTGTACTTGCCGAACCACCACCGCTGCTTCTGTGTCACTAGCAGGTGGGCCTCGCCTGCCAGGTGGCGCGACGTGATGAAGAGCGGGATGATGTTGTCGTTGAAGTCGTGGTAGTAGTTGCCGCAGTAGCCGCCGTTGGAGTAGACGATCGCCGTCGGAGTTGAGGAGTCGTGCCACTCGTCGCACGGCGGCGCCTCGCCGGCGGTGACGAGGCGCACCGTCACCTCCGTGATTCCCGGCATCACGCGTGATTCCCCCTTTCGCGTGTACGGCTGGATCTTCCAGCTCGTCGCGTTTGAGTCTACGCCAGTAGCATTCACGCCGCCGGCGCCGGCGCCGGCGGCGAGAGCGGCGAGGCTCGGCGCCACGAGGAACACCTCCGATGTACGGCCGAGGATTCGGATTGCGCCTTCCATTTCGCAGACGTCGGATCTGTTGTCTCTGAAGTCGCATCGCAGGTGAGGCTCCGGGATGAACTCGTCTGAAATTATGAACAATTCCATCGAATAGACACGAATTCAGAATTGATGTCAGAGATTTCGCTTTCGAATCACATTGTGGAGTTGAATTCTGAAGATTGTGTGACACATACCTACTTGTTTGAAGCTTCTCCTACCATCAATCAACATTGATGGGAACCCAGGCTTGCCTGCAGGACGAAGCATGAATGTTTAGTTTCCCCATTTCAATCACAAGAACAGGAGAATAACAACAGATGCTGATATCCTAACGTGAGCAGTAGCCTATCATGAATTCATGATGGGCATTGTCACCGAACTAAATCAGTTTATCATTCAGCAACTGTTACCATTTTTTCCAAAATAAAAAACTTTTTCCTTTTTTTGCCTGAAAGGATTCAGCAACTGTTGCCAAAAAAAATGAAGCATGGACAAGACAGACAGCATAGTTACTCTGACAGTAGTAGTACTAGTACTAATCAAAATACATAATGAAGAATATAAAAGGAGTACTATTACTGCATACCTGTGGTTAGCATCATCATGTACTGATCAAGGGTTGGTGAGTATATCACCAAGAACTGGATTGCCACAATGAGCAGGAGCAGAGGAGGATGGCAGAAAGAGCCCCTGCTCTTCTTGCTCCTCACAGCTGCCTTCATCTCTGAAACAACAAGAACAAACTCCTCCACACCAGGGACAAGAACTGAAGCTTTAAAACCATACACAAAAAGGAGAGCTCCTCATCTCCCTCTCTGCCTGTATCCATAAATGCATCACATTTTTCAAGTACATTGGTGGGCAAGTTGATTAGTTAAGTCCAGGGGAATTAACAAACCAAATTTGTTAATCGATGGACCCAGCGAGGCAGAAGCAAGAGTGGCCGTGGAGGAGAACAGTACTGCTACATGATTTGGAAGTGATCAATTAAATTAATCAAGCCTTGGTCGGTTGAACCAGCTTGGCAGTTCATGGAAACCACGTTTATTCGTCTCTTTCCTTTTGTCCTTTTTTTTTCTTCACGAGAACTGACGTTGCTTCTTCGTCTTTAT
Source organism: Leersia perrieri (assembly GCA_000325765.3). NCBI lineage: Eukaryota > Viridiplantae > Streptophyta > Magnoliopsida > Poales > Poaceae > Leersia > Leersia perrieri. The sequence continues at coordinate 20,138,718 of CM002484.1, forward strand.
GCTTTGTCTGAAAACAGCTAGAATTCAGAAAACAAGATTTCAAGCAATCTCCCATTTGTGATGGCCATTTCAATTATTTGAATCTCAAGTGGCAAATATGCCAGATATATATTGTGAAGTCAATGTGTGACATGTGCCATCCAATGCTATTTACCGCTTGAAAACTGGTAGAGTTCAGAGGTCAGATCCAGGAGTACAACATTGCAAAACTACATCAGAAAAAAGAATGAAAAGCGTGATAAGTACCCCTCAGATCTATCAGTTTGGCATTTCATGATTCTGCTCTAGCAAAAGGGAATTGTTTGATAGCACAGGGCACATGGGTGGAAGGGAATCGCAGAGCAAACGCAACAGAATGGTAGGGGAGATTGCCCAGATTGCAAGTATGTACTTTATGTATATATATTTTGGATGAGCTTTGTACACTTTATGCAAAAGTGGAAGATTATTTGTTCATAAGTGATATAGTGCTAATCCTGCATTTTGCATAATCATAGTGGCTGAGGCTTTGCATCCTGTTGCTTCTGCATATACAATGACTCAGAGCTGCGTCTTTTTGCTGTCTGCGCATGCTCATGACAAAGAGCACAATTGAAGACACACACACAATTTTTTTGAAGTTAGATTAACATTCTTACATAAGCAATATAAAAGTTTCAATAAGTAAACACCAGGAAGACCATGATTCCATGAACAAATGAGCATCTAGCTAACATGTAAATAGCGCTCATCTCGCGAATAGCATGTGAAGTTTCTTAATTCTGATCCACGTTGGTTATGATGGATGGATCATGGGATTTATATCGTATGGTTGACCAACCCTTAAAATAGGATGATTGACTATGATTGGAGTCAGTTAGCTGCCATATACCCATATCATATTCCCCAATTGTCACCGTTCTGACCTTGCTTTACAAGATTGCTGTGAAAACGTTGCTATCCATGTCCACAGAGATTCTGCAACTATGTACTTGTGAAATCAAATATCCAGTGAGAAGGTTACACGTTCCTTTCCCTCCAAGCTCCTAATTTGCTGACACCTCTCCGAACTTCTACTTAACCCTGCATATACATTATTTTTTCCGCCGGCAACCCCGATTTTTTTCAGGCAAATTCTGAAGTCTGAACTACTCTTGTAGTCCATACGATCATGTCCAAATTCATCGAATATATACCGACCAGCTGTAGTGCTGGACCATTACACCTGTTTGGATTAGAGCAACCCCTTATCTCTTTCGACGCGTAATGATTTTAGTTCCATTTCCCTGCTAATCCAGAAGGATAAGACCTTAAATTATCTCTATCCACCGATGCGAGAGATTCATGTATGTGTTTATGGCTGATCTTATCAAGAACTCTCGCTGCTTGTTCTGAACTTTTGGCCCTTCAGAGAGAAAAGGTTAATTTTCAACTGTAAGACAAGACGCCACATTTGAGATTTATTAAGGCCCAAAAAAGACCCACCCATGATGGGCCGTAAATAAGTTCACATTTACCGGCCATCTCCATAAAATGGGCCGTAATTTGGGCCCTATCAAACGAGGCCTAATGGGCTTCCTAACATCTAGATGGGCCCATATACGCTTCGTATTTCGCAGAAGAGTCAACGGCCATGGAGGACGCGAATTCGAGAGGAAACTGCTCCGGCCATCGCCTCCACTAGTCGAATTTGAGGCGGAGCAGCGGCGAGAATGAGCGGCGGCGGCGAGGTCGAGGCGGCGGCGGAGTCTCTCCTCGTCCCCAACGGGCCGCCCCCTGCTCCGCCGGCGGTGGGGATGGAGGTGCGGAGGCAGGTGGGGCTCGCGGCGCCGCTGGTGGCGTGTAGCCTTCTGCAGTACAGCCTGCAGGTGGTCTCCGTCATGTTCGCCGGGCACCTCGGCGAGCTCTCGCTCTCCGGCGCATCCGTCGCCTCCTCCTTCGCCAACGTCACCGGCTTCAGCGTTCTGGTACCAATCATCACACATAGTTATAACCACATCTATTTTAACTTCGTGTTGGTATTATTTTAGTATGAGCATTTTATTTGAAATGAAATTAGTATGAGCAATTAATCCTCTGCTTAGGCCAAATTTGTTGATATAAAAGCAGTTCAGTACAAAGTATCACTGTATGAGTCAGTTGTTTTTGGCTGTGTACACCTGTTTTGGGTGTAGAGGCCGGGTTTTAATCCATTTTGTAATAAAAATGAGTCAGTTGTTTAGGGCATTTTATTTTACAACAGTTCAAGATCTATAAATATACAATCCATCCGAAGAGTTCTTGCAAATGCCTGTAGTTGTTATTTGTTTATTGCCGTATGGTGACCAGCATTTATTTATGTAAACTATGGAATTTAAACTTCTCTCATTTGTTCTACTAGATGATGCCTGTTCTTTTATTTGCAAGTAAATCTCAATGAAATCTGCATATCTGTTTATTCCATGGCAAGCTGGGAATGGGAAGTGCGCTGGATACATTTTGTGGACAGTCATACGGGGCAAAGCAATTTGGTATGCTCGGAACACATACGCAAAGGGCTATATTTGTTCTTATGCTTATGGGTGTCCCACTGGCTTTTGTTTTGGCCTTTGCGGGTCAAATCCTTATCTCTCTTGGTCAAAATCCTGAGATATCAACTGAAGCTGGACTGTATGCACTGTGGTTGATTCCTGGTATTTTTGCGTACGGGTTGCTCCAGTGCCTTACCAAGTTTCTGCAAACTCAAAACATTGTCCATCCATTGGTAGTTTGTTCTGGGGTCACTCTGGTGCTTCACATTCTGCTTTGCTGGGTTATGATTCATTGTTTTGACCTTGGAAACAGAGGTGCAGCTTTGTCAACATCTCTATCTTACTGGTTCAATGTGATATTGCTAGCAATATATGTAAAAGTGTCTGAAGTTGGCAGAAGGAGTTGGCCTGGGTGGTCATGGGAGGCCCTTAAGTTAAAGGATGTTAACATGTATCTAAGACTAGCCATTCCATCTACTCTAATGACTTGGTAAGCCTGACATGGAGCAACCTTGTTCAATAATAGCATAACTTTTTTGTGACTTAAACAGCTAAATAGCATTTTATACATTTTTCTTTCTGCAAAGAACTTATTTTTTGACTTGTGACATAACTCAGCTTGGAATATTGGGCATTTGAGATGGTGGTTCTCCTTGCAGGCTTTCTACCTAATCCGAAGCTGGAAACTTCAATTTTGTCAATAAGGTGGGCAAAATGAATACCAGCATGCCTTTCAGTACAGTTTCTAGCAAATGGGTTTAGGTCTAACATTGTTCTAAAACATAAATAATAGGCTATACATTTGAATACTTCTGCAATTGCATGGTACTCTGTATTAGATGGCATTTGCCTTTTGGTTTCTGTGATAACCTTCATGCCCTTTTGTGCGCCTAACATGACTCTGCAGCCCTTGGGGCACTTAAAAGTAGCCTCAAGTGGACGAAAGATACCAATGTTAGAGTCAGTTAGCCATCATATCTTGGATTCGATTTCCCAGCCCAAGACTCCCATCTCAGTTATTACTCGGGACATGAATTCACTTTCAAACAACTTGATTGCCTACTATAACAAACAGGTTTTTCCGCGAGGAGTTGAGAATAGATTTGAAGTACACAACTAGCAACTTAGCGTGTTGGATGGATTATGCTTTCAGTCACTTGATAATGTAAAGTAACGCATGATTTGTTTCCAGCCTGAACACAATGTGGATGGTTTATACAATTCCAAGTGGCTTCAGCAGTGCAATAAGGTCAGCAAAGCAGAAATTTGGAATGCCTTTCCTTTTCATTTTATGTGATTCAGCAACACTGCGCTTCTAATTTTGGTTCATGGCTCATGTCTCTTTGCAGTATCAGAGTTTCCAATGAATTAGGTGCTGGGAATCCACAGGGAGCACGTCTATCAGTCTTTATTTCTGGGATCATGTGCCTAACTGAAGGCATGCTTGTAGCTATCATCACAGTTTTGGTAAGAGATACTTGGGGTTACTTGTACAGCAATGAAGAAGAGGTTGTGAAATATGTCGCAACAATGATGCCAATTCTTGCTATATCTGACTTCATGGATGGAATACAATGCACACTATCAGGTTTGGCATAAATTGCGCACAAATATGCCAATTTGCATTTTTCACATAGTAGCCGCACTCCCTGTTTTTAAGTCATATGAATACCAGATTGCAGATATGTTTACATCGTTACCAATCTTGGAGTTGATGATTGCTTGTTTTTTCCTCAATAGGGTGCCACTTCTATCATTAATACATGTCCTTGAATTGTTTACTTGCTGCATGACAACTTGGCAAGCTCCGTGTAAGAGAGCTTTACCAGTGTGCCATGTACACTCCAATTAGAACCAATACCACTCCTAATCTACCAGCAGTGCTTGCATTTGTTAGCTTTCTAACACTAGAACTCATGGCAAGATAGAGAGCAAGAGAGTACAGGGTAGAGCAAGGGATCTATATACACTTTCTGATACAAGTTTACATAGGGTACAAGTCCTTATTTATGACTTTTAGGTTGGTTTCCACAGTAGCAGACCTGCTACATTAACATGTCTTTTAAAGCTCATGTTACGGCAAAAAACTAGCTAAGCTAATTACATTGAAACTAAGCAGTAAAGTTTATTTTGACTTTCTCCTACACTAAGATAGATCCAACCAATACACATATAGTAAATATTTGGATTACACATTGCCAATTTCTAGCACATGCATTTATTTTATTGGGCTTTTACAGCTAGCTGATTGCCAATCTTCTAGTACATGCATGCACTTCACCTTAGTCAACTCTAATTCAACTATTTATTTCTTAAGAAAATAAATTAGTTTCCAACAGCATTAAGGTAGATGTTATAGAAGTTTTACCATGTAATTTATGAACTGTAGAAGAATGATAATGTATTAAAGAAGGGTGACTTTATAAGTACCGTAAAGAAGAGTATGAGTTCATATTCAAGGGAGTTATGTAAGATTTGGCAATTTAGACTTTTATTATTCATGCAATTTCTACATAATTTAGTTTTTCTTGTAACTTATGAAATTTTTTATATCACGTCCTTAGTGCCATTATTAACCAATGATCCTCAATTTTACTGATGTCAATCATTCGTTTAACTTGTCAATGACTTGTAAGGTGCTGCTAGAGGATGTGGCTGGCAGAAAATATGTTCTGTTATCAACCTGTGTGCTTACTATACAATTGGTATCCCTTCAGCCATTATTTTTGCATTTGTTCTGAAGATCGGTGGTAAGGTAAAATTGATTTTCTTATGCAACTCTGGTGAGTAAGATGTAAGAGTTCTGTCCTAATCCTGCTTTCTGTGCAGGGGCTTTGGTTGGGAATAATATGTGCCATGACAGTGCAAATTTTAGCTTTGGTTGTCATGTTGCTTCGTACAAGCTGGAAGGAGGAGGTACACCCTAAAAATTTCAACCTACAGTTAAGGGATTTGGTGCTTATTTATTTCTTTTAATAAAAAAATAAGTAAAGAAATGAGATCATTCTCCAACCCAGTAAGAACAGAGGGAGGTTACACGCACATACACTGTTCCAGCAGTATGAAAATCGAGATTGGGCAGTACCACAATAGCTAATGTTAACCTCCACAAAATTGCTGAACCAGGACATGACTTTACACCTGGAGAATGCTTCTTGGTGCCTACTGGGATTTGGAAAGGGAATGCAACACTGATATCTATGAATTTCCTGGTTTTCTTGTTTGTCACAGAATCTAGCTTGCAATTGTTCTTTCTCCTGAAATTAATTTTCATAGAGATATATGTATCAATCTTTCCCTTCTAATTGCCTTGGTATGACATGGAAGTCTGGTTTGATTGAATTTTGCATGACATACTTATTGGGTCATACCTCACCAATCATTCCTGCTGTACTGACGTGACATAATATGCCTGTCTTACTATGTTGTCTACAACTAACTTGTCTTTGATGCCTTTACTTCTGTTTTCTTTATAGGCTGAAAAGGCTCAGGCTAGAGTTCAGGGTTCAGATTGAAGATTGACATTGGCCTGAATATGGATATCGCCAGTTTTGATCATACCACTACAAAAGCAGTTCTTTATATCGTAGTACTATAGATAGAGTAGTTGATAATGTTGACTATTTGAGTACTTGTTTGTTGTACATTTAATAAGTGTAACTGATTGGGCATGTGACCTGTTTTCTTGTATAGTTGACATGATGAGCTGTGAATGAAATACTGCATAATTCGCTCTGCTACACAGGATAAAGGTAAAACTCATATCCATCTTTTCCAACACATTTTCCATGTTAAAAGAACTTTTCAAATAAAAAAGTAGCATTATTGCTCAAGAGGGATTATGGTAGTAGATGAAACTAAACCATCAGAAACTGATACCGATGACAAATTTATGGGAGTAGATCAAGCATGCAGACTAGAGCAGGTACTGTAATTTTTTTTTCACATTTCACTTCATTTCCCCCCTTCATACCAGATCAGATTGCTATGTTTACAATCTTTTGAAGACAAACAAAAGTGATCATTAAAAAAACTATTATGAGTCATTGGTCCACCTAATTAGATGTTCTTGTCCTGAGGAAGGTACCAAGCTAGTCTAGTTTTGATTTTAAAGACTGTATGAGTACCTGATCTTACATTGCAACATATTTTAGTTGGTGCTACTACTCTCTGGCTTATACATACATCGTGTGAAAAGAAGCAAGAGTCAGGAATTTCCTCCTTTTAATGCGAAGATACGGAAAGCTTTTGTGCATTCTCTAAAAACAAGGATCAGGAAGAAAAGAAAGGATACATCACACCATTAGGATTTATCATCTTCTGTTAAAACAAACAATTCTGATTTTACTGACTCAAGTGATAAAACTTAACCCATACATTCCTACGCCCCCTGGTAGATGTCAGAGCACAAAAAATGTCTGGAGAGATTTCGAACCTTCCTTTCCGGCCCTCCCTTCCAAAAATTGTTTACTTAACTTCAAAACAATTGTGCTATAGGCATATTAGCTAGTTCTGTAGCCTGTAGGTCTGTCTGTATATGCACAATGGTACTTAAAGCATCATCATGATCCTGGGCCTTGGTGTTATTTCATCACTTCTCTTGCTTCAATGCTTCTTCCCTATCATCTCTGTATTTTGTTGATCTTCCTTTTTCTTTAGAGTACTCTATACATATACAGTTTCTCTAATATGATATTTCATGGTTAAATTCCTGGCACCATCTTGATTTTTGCTTACTTTTGTCCACTCAACATCCTCAGATGTTATCGTTTGCCATACATGTGTCCCTCTTGTAGGATCGCATCACCGCCATAGAGAGGGGGGTGAATCTATAGGTAAAGAAAAAACCCCCAAAATTCCTGCAAAAATCTTGACCTAATTAACCATAGTCATTCATAGAGACTAGATCGAAATAGGGAGATAAAAGAGACAGAAGAGAAGAAATAGCTTGCGCTCGACACGAGATTTTAGCCCATGGCTATGAGTAAGTCGAGATTGCAAGATCAATTCGGAATTGCAAGATCAAAAAGAAATTGCAAGAATAAAAGAAGAACAAGTGCAAAGAACAATTCGAATTTCACAGCAAACTTCCAATTTCATTCATCGAATAGAAGTTTACAAAAGCTCAATACAAGCTTACCACAAGTTCCCTAAAGAACCAAAAACCTAACAAAATCTAGATCATAACTCTCACAAAAATCTTCACATGAACAAGAGAGAATTCATCTCCAAAACTCTCCAAGTGATCTCTCAACTATTTCTCCCAAAAGTGCACCTTTTTCCTCAGGCTAAGACCCCTTTTTATAGCCTAAGATGGAGCCTAAACACCCAAAGGATAAGTCTAAAATGTCCCTAGGACGAAACCCTAATCCTGGACAAATTTCAGCCGTCGAATCAAATTTGGAGCGCCCGGATTACGCCACGTCGCTGGCCGCACGATCTGCCTCAGCCGATCCGATCCATTCGCAGAGAATCCAAAGGAATCCCGAAGCTTCACGCGCGCGCGCCCGCGAGCCGTCGGATCTCGCCACGCGTTGCCCATCCATGCGCTCGATCCGCGCCGCGCCCGCGCCAGCCAATCAGCGAGCGCGCTAGCCCGGAGACGATCCGCGTCATTGCCTCCGCGCGAACCAGAGAGCGACGTGTGGCCCGTACGGCTCCCGCTCGCGCGTGCCCGCGTCTCCTCCGCGTCGCGCCTCCGCGCGAATCGCCGTGTGCCACGTGGCCTCGTGCGTGTGCCCGCGAATTGCCACCCGCGCGCGTCGCTGCGCATAGCCACGCGTCCCGCGGGGCCCAGCTGTCAGCCGCCTTTGCTGAAACAGGCCGGGCCGGACCGCCTGCTGTTTTTGCCGATGAAGTCTGATTGAGGTCCTTTTAACACGGTAAAATGAAGTCCATTTTACGTCCTTTCTCAAGTCTGATTTCAGTCCTTCTGCAGTGCAAATATTTCTCCTTGCTCGATCCTCCTGTGGACTGGGCCAAGATGGGCCATCTCCATCTCGGGCCACTCCACCCATCGCGAGGTCTTGCAAGAGAAGTTTGATTTGCATCCTTCTTGACTTTGTGCATCAAGTTTACGACGATCTCCCGCCACGACGTCCGTCCACCGTGTACACCTGCATCCCACCTTGTCACCCGACATCTCTGACCGTGCCAGATCCCAACTCTCCCTGAGTTTGATCTCGGTCCGCCGTTGACCAAGGTTGACCCCAAGTAACCCTGCACACAAATAAACCGAACCATCATCTTTCGGGCACAAATATCGCAACCTGACCCACGTTAGTCATCACCGGCACTTCCTGAACACTTGCCAATTTTCCATCATTATAGACCAAAAGCAACACTTGGTCTCACACCTCTCTTGTTGGACCAGAAGCCTTCAGCATGTAAAGCATCAGATAAAGCAGCACCTGGCCTGAGTCATAGCTTCTGGATGCATAGCATAATTGCTCCTCTGCTTGGCTAGCTTAATATACAAGATCAATTAAGAGTGGATTTATCAGAAGAACGTGCACAAACTACCCTAATTGATGGCATCCAAAAGGTACATTTTCTCTGTCGATTAGGTCTGTAAGGTCAAAGGGCTGAACCTGGCAAACGCAAAGACAAAGATTTCTGACCACGAAGTCTTCGTGGCTTCATCTCAGTGCAGAATTTTCAAAGGTTGTTCATGTCTGCTGAACAGTTAACATTTCCTTCGAGAGAGACTGCATTATTGCACATGATACTGACAACAAATGAGGGTTTTGCACAAATACCTTACTGGGGTGCTACCATATATCAATCCCAGTTCAAATGTGAAACAATGAAGTTCGAGACTTGAAAGTTGAAGTCCAGCAGAAAGGTTACAGATGTAGCAGTTTTACATAAGAGGATAAGTAGGCGATGAAATCCGGCTGGTTTTTAACTACATATGCATGCATTTTTCTGCGCTTATGTGACCATGAAATGCAACACACAAGGAGATGGGCTGGCGAGACTGAGCTATCAGCCACAAAGCAGAGAGTACTTTGCTTACAGGTGATGATTCTGGAGTGCTTCCTTTCTGGTTTCGGCAGCTCAGTGATCGCACCGTGAAAGGCGAGGAAGCAGCAGAAATTTGGTGGCTTCTTCCAAGTGGACATTATCGTGGAAGCTGAGCTGTTTCCAAATCCCAATACCACACCTACTAACCGTGTGGATTAATCGACTCTTATCTGAAAGATACTACTGATCATTTTGAAGAATTAAAATAAAAATGAGGATGTGCAAATAGGCAACATCTATGATTCAGGCCACGGTTGTCAGTTATTTGGCCGTTTTCCACGTATGATTGATGACATTCTAATGATCACGTTTGTACTGAGCAATCTCCATTTCTGTTCAGCATCGAGGAAATGAGAGGGAAATGGCTCCTGTAAGTTGGTTTACTGTCTTGTCATGCAGTCTTTTCATGTGGGAAACAGTTCAACAACCACTGCAGCTTGTTGGGCACATGGGTTCATGGATTGTTTAAGACCTTTGTGTAGTGCATCATAGGCTAAGGTCGTGTTTGGCAGGGTTTATCTTCGTAAAGTTTTTTGCATACTGGCTCCTCACAGATGAACTCTGAAGATTTCATTGTCTGTACAGGTAGTGTTTCAGTTTACCCTATGAGCTAACCTACACTAACGACATAATGGCTGAGTGCTTATATGCCTCTAGGTACTTTTAAGGTAACGTCATACTTCTGAGCAAATCCGAAATGAACGTATGTCTGAAAACCATGTTCTTGAGAAGGGGGACATTCTGGGATGATTTAACCACTTCTCTCTCTTTTTTCCCCAGAAAAAAAAATGTCAGGTTGACATTGCTGATTTTTGTCTTTTCCCCAACCTTCTCTCAGTATAAGTTGAAGTGTTGAACATTGCCTTGTTTACAAAATTGCTCTGAATTTTTTTTTAATTTAATGATCATCACCATTTGCTTGGTAGACTCCCAAACGCCTGCTAAGATGTTGGAAGAGCGCTCACTATTAGTGGGAAAAACTGAATTGATCATTACTCCCCACATACAAATAGTTAGCCTTCTCATGTTGACAACTTATCAACAACAATCAATTTACAAAGTTCATATGTAAATTAACCTTTGAACACTTGTCTATGACACGATCTTGCTCGTCTCCTCCCTTTTACCAAAAAACAATGAAAGAAATGAATATCTCGCCACAAGAACAAAACAAGAAGAAGAAAGAAACCGAACCAAAAAACAAAAGAGCTCGAATCCATGGCGATCTTGGAGCTCTGATCCTATCTACCATCAGCATCAAGAAATCCACCATGGTCAGGGCTCAGGCAATAAGCTGCGAGCCTGTTCCAACGTGTTGGTGAGCTTGGTGAGATTGAGCTCAACATTCTGCTTATCAAGATACACCGTCTTGATTGCATCCCAACCTTTCTTATGCACATCGTATGGATGCTGGATGTAAAAATGGTCTCTTGGATAGAGCTCTCTCAATGAGCTCTCATCAAATGACACATTGTACTCCATGTAGTTCACATCCATGTCCTTTGCTGGATCCTTGAATGTGACACGTGTCAGCCACTCGAGGCCGCCAAATGGCACGACCTGGATGAGCACGGCTCGGCTCGGGAGGAACACCATGTTGGTGAGCCCTGCGCCATGGACGCCCATCATGACGTCAGCCGAGTTCACCAGCCTCGCGAAGTTGGGCATGTCGGTGTGGTTGTCCGGCTCGGCGATGCGCACGTCGAACCTTGCCATCGCCGCGGCGTGCGCCATGGCGCGCTCGTTGAGGAAGCGCCGCGAGCTCTTGCGGGAGATGATGAGCAGCCGCGGCCTGTCTCGCCGCGGCGCGCCGTGGCGCGACGCGACGGCGCGTTCCAGCTTGAACGTGCGCCGGAGGAGGCGCTTGAAGTCGGAGACAGTGACGCCGCCGGGCGAACGCGACGGGTCGATGCCCATGGCCCGATGGAACGTCGAGCCGATGAAAATCCGAGGAAAACAGTGAACCTCCTGGTCGTTGTCGACGTCGATGACGTCATACCTCGACAGCTGCTTGAACAATGGAGTAAACTTGTCAACCCACCAATCCTTGATCCCACTAAGCAAGAACTGAACCTCGCCACCAAAATGATGCGTGGATGTGAACAACGGCACGAGCACATCAGTGTAATCATGATACAAATTCCCCGCGAATCCGCCGCTGGAGAAGAGGAAAGCCGGGACGGAGTGATTCCGCGTGCAGAGCGGCGGCACGACGGTGTCGTTCTCGCCGCCGCCGCCGAAGGGGATCAGGGTGAACTCGCGCACGTCGTCCATGGCGACGGCGTCGTGGAGGCGCGCGTAGGGTTTGGTTTTCCACTCCTTGTCGAGTGGGTTGATGTAGATCTTGGAGTGGTTGCCATCGACGCGGATGTCGCCGACGGCGGCGCATCGCTCGGATCGCTTGCTGGTGACGTAGCACGTCGGTCGGGTTGGATCGAAATCCTCTTCGCCGATTGGGCCGCTCATCTTGTAGCGCGTGCTGTCGTAGTCCTCGTCGATCTCCACCACCTCCATCTCCTCCGCCGCCTTCGCTGCAATCAATCACCAATCACAAACACATCAGTTCATGAACTCAATTGGAGAAGAAGAGGAAGAGGAATTGGGGAATTGGGGGCGTACGGAAGGGGGTGGAGCAGTAGCGAGCTTTGATGTAGGTGAGGACGCAGAGGGAGAGGAGCATGGTGACGACCATGGCGGCGTTGCCCATGCGCCGGGGCTCGGGGCGGCCGCGAGAAAGGTGATGCTTCATGGTCGCCACGGCGGCGTCGGCGGCGGCGGCGACGCCGGCGCCGGCGAGGCAGTGGTGGCGGTTAGTGGTTTGGATCTGAATTGGGAAGCGATCGGGCGGGCGTGAGGTGAAGTTTGGGGAGGGAGTATTAAAGGAGTCGAGTAGAATGGATGAGTGAGCGATTGGCAACAAGAAGTTGGTGGCGCGGCGCGATGTGGTGGGTGGTTCGGTTCACGTCTTCACGAAGTCGGTGGGTCACTCGCTGCAAGCGCAAGCAGAAGCAGAGTAGCAGCTGCTGCTAAACAGTGGAAGCGGCAAAGCAGCAGCTACAGGATGCAGGGGAGGGGAAAGGAGGGAAGGGGGGTAAGTAGACAAGTAGTGGCCCAGCGGCCAGCGCAAGCGCAACAGCAACAACCCCGATCGCTCATTCGCTCGCACTCGATTGGCTG
>CM002484.1:20159623-20192518 GCA_000325765.3 Leersia perrieri
AGATAAGTACTCATGATAATCCGGCGGATATGATGACGAAGCCGGTTCCAGCCACTAAGTTTGAGCTTTGCTCAAGCTTGGTGGGTGTTACTGTTTAGTGCTAGTGACTATTTGGCGCGTGGTGATTTTTACCTATAAAGGTGTTCTTGGTGATTGGTGTTTATTATGCTACAAGAGGAAATTCGTCTCAAGGTAGAGATTGTTGTTATGTGATCCGAATTCTACCATATATATGTCAGATTACTTTCCTAGCAGGACTCTATGTCTTTCCTAGTAGGACTCTATGTCTTTTTCTATTAGGAGTCTTCTATTATTTCCCCTATATATACTCTTGTAAGCTGCACGGAAAGGGTAAGACGTCCCATTGTAATTCCCCTGTATTTATACCAAACTCCTCTATAGTGATTTTGCCGGTCGGCGCCCGTGGTTTTCCCGTAAGGGTTTTCACGTAAAATTCGTGTCTCCGTTGTGCATCTATTTTCATAACACTTCTTGTTGTATTAGTATAGTCCTGACAAAAGAAACATCTTTGTGTAAAAAGAAAATATTTAGGGACAGGAATAGATGATTGCAGTGAGCTCTAGTATATTTACTACACCATCAAGAGGTAGCCAGTAACCCCAAGCTCACAAATCGATTGAAGTGCATAGCTGCTGACTCCATATATGCACAATATTGCTCGCTTGTTTTATAAATACCTTATGCTACAAGCTGCAAATTTTACCAGGCAAGGGTGTGGAGAATGTTCCTTGTAACCAGCAGCTTTCTTGACTCCTTTCAAGGACTTCACGCCAACTGCAGACAACTGAATAACAGACACAATTTATAGGGGTCTTACAATCTTCTCTTGGCAAAAGACATGAAACCGACATTTTTAGAACAACTTACATAAGAAAAATGTGAACTTAAAGAGGAGCAAACTCTTGGGCTTATGACACCATATGCAAGAAGTTGGATATATAAACATCAATCTCGAATCATAAAATAAATTTTCACTACTCAATCAGTCCTGGTGACAACAATCTGTCTTTTTACCCCCAGGCTGAACATTAGTAAAAGAAATTAAGCCAGGTCTCCAAAAGAGAGATTGAGTTCTAGCACTACTGTAAATATATATGGAATGTAAGCTGATGGTTGTGTCTCTGTAGTGTAGAGCCCTCGTGTTCTGCCGCTGGCTGTTGCATCAACAATCTTGTTGCTCTGCCATTGTATCATGTTGCCTTTAACAAATATTGACCGGCAATCCTTCGCTAGTCCGGCTAAAAGATCGAGTTCTAGGTTCAGTTGTCATTGGTGTCCCACCAACATTCATGATCTGCAGCCAAAAAAATCCGAATTTTCTTTCAACATTGCTGTACCCCCGTCCAGCCTACAAAACAGCCATGGAACACACACGCCCTGAAAGTCAGGTATCCTCCCGGCCAACGCAGTTGCCTCTTCTGAGAATCAGAACAGATCAACCCCTCTTTCTCTTTTTTGAAACTGAAACCCCTCCTCTTTCTCTGAAAAAACATAGAAAGGTGAACATGAATAGATGATTGCAGTGGGCTCTAGTATAGAACATCATCAAGAAGTTTTTTTTTTTTTTTTGCCGGATCGACCGAAGGAGGCCGACCAAATTTTATTAAGATTTGAGGGGAAGTTACGAATTTTACAAACACGACATTATACTGTCGAGGGTCGGGAGATGTCGAACTTGGCTCCGACCAAGGCCAAGTTCAGCCATCACATCGGGTTTATATTACATAAAAGTGATTTCTCCTCTCAGAATCTCAGCCTCTTTCCAAACTAGGAGAACACTTGTTGTGCAGTTGACAACTTGTTGAAAATTCTGTTGTTCCGTTCTTTCCAAATGAGCCATGTTGCCAGCAATACCATACTGTGTTGTCAAACACAGTACTGTAGCTATTCCGAAACCTTGCCCGTGTCTGCAGCCATCATTCTATTAGCTGAAGATCCGTTTCACCTGGGATTGGGAAGACCATATGCATCCAATCTCTGATCTGCATCCATTCTCTGTTGGTGAAAACACACTGGACAAATAAATGATTGCAGTTTTCATCATCACTATAGCAAAGCGGGCAAGTCTGGTCATTCGGCCATCCTCGTTTCTGCAGATTGTCGGCCGTAAGGCACCTGCCTTTTTCAGCCAACCACATGAAGAATTTAACACGCGATGGCGCCCTCGTTTTCCAGATCATCTCCCCCGCAGCAGAACATCATGAAGAAGTAGCCATAAGTCGATAGAAGTGCACAGCTGCCGACTCCATATATGCACAATATTGCTAGCTTGTTTCTAGTACCACGGAAATATAATTACCAGCCACTGCACCATCACAACCTATAGAGTACGTATGTTCCAAAGCTGCAAAATTTACCATGCAAGGGTGTCGAAAATGTCTCATCTAACCAGCAGCTTCCTTGATCCTTCAAGGACTCCACACCAACTGCAGCCAATTGGATAGTCTGGTTCGAAATGTTTTGAAAAACAGTACTTAGAGGAATTTTACACTCCACTCTTGCATTCTTAGAAGCAGCTTACATAAAAATTTGTGAACTTAAAGCAGGAGAAAACTCTCGACCTGATGCCACCATGCGCTTGGAATTGTTGAGATATAAGCACCTCCTGCTGATAATTAAGTGGTAATTGTTCTCTGTTAGAGGCTGAGGGAAGTAATGATGATTGCACTCCATATGATTCAAGAAGAATAACTGAATGTCTGGATACATTGCACCACCTTGATGAACTAAAGAAGAAAATCTAGCATGACATGCTGATAATGTATTTCAACCCGTTTCTCGTATTAGGAATAAACAGTGTGTATAAGTTTCACTAGTTCATCAGAAGCTACTTTTCTCATCAAATCTCATAGTGTCAAATTCAGCAAGCAGAACTAAAATTAAAATTTCAGTGAAAAGCATCATTTTTCTCAAATCTAATAGTTCCATTAAAACCTGGAACGGCCAAAAGATCTGATAAGGGAAAAATGACTGAAAAAATAACCAGTTGCAGAGATGAACTTGTATGATACCACCTACCAGCTCTTGTGTACACAATACACACGGAAGCAGCACAATTTGAGATTCAGCAAGGCCTAAAATAAGGCACATACTAATCTAAAAGGAGGCCTGCACAGTATGTCACAAGAAGCCGGTTGTCAGACTGATGAATTGAACAGTAGCAGCGTTGTGCCAAACGGAAAGTAAACTGGGGATGAGTAGAAAAAGGGAGCTTTTGTTACCACTGTACCTTGAATTAGTACTATCTGTCTTTGATGATCGGAATGGTTCCTCTTAGCTTGCGGCATTGCCTTTTGAGATCCTCGTTCTTGCTTTCATGGACATCTAATACCTCTAGTGAATTCGGAAGGCCGCCCTTGGGCAGTGAACGGATGGCTGGACATTCAAAGATCACTAATCTCTTGAGGCTGGTGAGCCTGTATAACCCAGAGGGGAGGGACTGCAACTTATCGCAGTAGCGAAATACGAGGTGCTGGAGTGAGGAGAGGAGCAAAAGGGCCTCACTTTGCTCCTTGGTGAAGCGCTCCACCTCATAATTAAAACCAATGGTTAGCATGGTGAGTGAGGAAGAGAGGAGGCTGTAGATGGGCGCAGCAAGGACATGTGCTATGTCATCCGTTTGGAGCTCCTGCAACCTCGAGGGGTCACACCCGACAAAGAATTTGGGGGTCTTGTGGATGCGCAGGCCTGTGAGTTGGCCATGGTCAAGGAGAGAACACAAGGCCTCACCTCTTAAATCCCCTCCGTTCCATATAATTAATCTGGTGAGAGAGCTGAGATTTGAGAAGGGCGCCAGAGTCTCCATGCTTCCCACACCATTAAGATATACATGGTGCAGAGAGGATGGGAATGGGAAACAAGATGATAGGGATGAGTACGATAAGGGAAAATTGGGCCAGTCATATATAGCCTGTGATCGGAGGGAGCACGTGCCTCTTTGGCCTCCTGCAGTTTCGTCTTGGAGAGAATCATACTGCAGGATCAGCTCTGAGATTCCCCTTATGGTCAACCTCTCAAGTTGGTGAGGCAAAAGCAACAGTTCATCATCCACTGCTGCTTTCTCATCCTCTCCCCTTTGTTGCTCCTGTCCAAAAGGTGCCTCCTCCAACTTATTACCACAAGGTGACAATGATGATACCAACATTCCCGTCGTCTGCTCCGCCAAACCAATCCCTCTTATATTCTTACAATCCTCTACTTGAAATACTAGTAGCTTGGGGAAATGAGACATCTCGACTTGCTCAACTGGAAACTGGTAGCTGATTGTGGTCTCAGCTTCAAAATGTGACAAGACATTACTTGAGCCATGTATTGTGAGTCTCCTCAAACATGATAGCATTAGGAGATGTTCCAGTGGCAAAGGAAGGCATTTCTTCAAATACAACCTTTTCAGCTCAGTTAGATTACCAAATGCTACTGCCTTCCAAAATGCACTATCTTGATGGCCATCTTTTCCCTCAACTCGCAAGCATAATTCAGATTGGTTATTTGTTGAGTAATTCAACCGCTGAAAATCTGATCCCACTTCTTCAATCAGAGCACGACATGGAGAGCTTGTCCAAGGAATGGGAGGCAATGATGATAGCTTTGGACAATTAACAATCTCAAGCTCCTTTAGAGTAGGGATTTGGGTATTGTCCATCTCTTGTCCTGACCGTGGGAAAGTGGAATGGCGAAATGGCAAATCCATAAGTTCTGGGCAATCTCTTACAAGGAGTACCTCTAGCAGAGAGAACACGCAACAAGCATCATTTCCAGCCCATTTTACTAATATTGGTATGTCAATAAGCTCTAAACGTTTTAAATTCCGAAATTTTTGGTTTTCTATATAAGTTAAGGATTCTTCACCGTGCTTGTCAACCAACCACAACTCTCCTAGAGGTGGAAATTTTTTCCAATCAACACCATGCAGACCAAGAGAATTCAAGTCTTTGATGGACAAGTTAACACCCAGCCATGATGGGCAAGTGGCGCCCCCATGTCCTTTAATGTGTAGCTCCCGAAGATTGCTATGTGGTTTGAGATTTTCAAGAACTTGTTCATTTTCTGAACAATTCTTTGCCGACCAATCGAATATTAACCTGTGTAAGTGACTTTTTTAAAAAAGCTTTGCTTCATCCGCCGCTACAGCATTCTCCAAATTATAAATGCCTAGCGTTCCTTTTAGCTCTTCCAACTGCCCTAGCTGTTTTATTGCAAATGCCTCAACTTGTCTTTTTACTTCAAATCTTCTCAATCCTTGTAAACATTTCATCTTACTCACATTAGCAATCTCACTGTGGAGATTATCATCTGGGTCAAGAAAATGACGCAAGCTTACAAGATTATCCATATCTCTAGGTAAACCAAAGTGACCACTACATTGTCGTACATCAAGGATCCTCAAGTGATAAAATCTTGAAATGGTGTTGGGTATTCTTAATTCTGGAAAATATCCTCCCGTAATCCTTAAGTAACGCAGATGGACAAGATTTGAAAAGTTGGGAAATATATTCCCCACGGCATAAGATGCAGTAGACAACAAGATGACACGGAGTGCTTTGGCTTTACTAAACAAATTATCAAAAGGGATAAAAAAAACTTCCATTGTATCTTCCAAAAAGCATCACCGACTGTAGCTTTTCAACGTCTAATCTGTCATTTAGTAAGCTGAAATCCTTCTTAATGTTTTCAAAAGTTGCTCTATCATTAACGTCCATGTCATCTATCACAATAGATAGGTGTCGTATAGATGGTAGGATTTGCATAGCTCTCACATTAGAGCTACTTATAGCAAGACATTCATATAATGATATTTTCTGTGCTAACTCATGCAATAGGTCATGCATAACATAGCAAGGAGATCCATCTCTTTTCTCATCTTTTTTTAAAAATCCATAATTAACCAAATCCGTCAAATAACTCATTCCGGTGTCTTCAATTTTTTTGTTTTGGCCTTGTAAATGTAATATGTCTAGCCCTATCCACAAGTGTACAATCTCGTCCGTGTCATACCTGTAATCTTCAGGGAACAAAGCACAATATGTAAAATACTGTTGTAGATGGAAAGGGAGATAGTCGTAACTAAGCTTTAATGCTGGCATAATATCATTCCCACCGGTTTGTAATTCCCATTCTTTACTTTCTAGGACACTTGTCCAATGATCCAAATCCAGGTGATTTTTCAACAATCTTCCTACAGTTTTTGCTGCCAAAGGGGACCCCTTAAGTTTTTTTGCTATCATTTTTCCAGTCTCTTGTAAGTAAGCATGATCGTTTATTGATTTCTCATCACCAAATGCATATGCTTGGAATAAATTCCAAAACTCATCCGGTTTCAACCCTTCCAAATATATTGGACTATCAATCGTCTTAACCATTTCTCCGACCACTGGAATACGAGTGGTGACTAGAATTATGTTTCCCTTTGTTTGTGCTTTTCTAAGGGGTGCTAATAGCCTTTTCCACTCATCCTCGGTACCACAATTCCATATATCATCCAAGACGAGTAAAAACTTCTTTGATTTCAATCTTTGCTCAATCAAATCATCAAGACCGCCACCATTTTTCTCAGCGTGGACTTTAGGTATTGACTTTGCAATCTCTTCTTTCAATATATACACATTGAAATTGAGAGAGATACATATCCAAACCTTAACATCAAAATGATTTTGTACTTCTTTGTATAAGTGTTGAGTTAAAGTTGTCTTGCCTATCCCCCCTGGACCAACAATTGGAATGACGGTCAGGTCCTTATCATGGTACTCACCCTGAGTGATATCTCTAACAATTGTGTTACTCTCATCCATCCTCCCATAAAATTTAGGCTCTATAAACTCTGGTGTAGTGATAGGGCGATTCGAAGCAAAACTGCTTGTAAGAATAGGTGTGTGTCCTGGCTTTCTGGAAAACTCAGCATTGAGACTGATAGCAATGTACTGGCCAATGCTATTGTTTGATTCTAAAAACTCTAGATTGAGGATGGTAGAGACTTTGGCACATACTGGCTTTAGCCGCTCAGTGATGTTCTTGATTCTTCTCGACAGATGCACCCTATCAAACTTCAACTTTGGTATTTTCATGGTATCCTTACTCCGCAACATATTCATGAGGAACCGGCTTCCTTTTGTAGACATATTCATGATGCTAGAGCGATCATGTTCATGCGCAAAACAGAGGCATGTGAGGCAGTTACCAACGAGATGGATGGTATCATGAGTACTGGATGCCAACTTGTACATGCAGCCGCTACCGACAACATGTTCCTGATAATTTCCATGGTGACTCACTTCCCCTTCACCTCGGCACAAGCAAGGAAGGCACCCCTTGTTGATGTTTCTGGCAGTGTGGCGGGAGTTGAGGAGGAGG
The DNA here is from genome assembly GCA_000325765.3 of Leersia perrieri. NCBI lineage: Eukaryota > Viridiplantae > Streptophyta > Magnoliopsida > Poales > Poaceae > Leersia > Leersia perrieri. Next base: position 20,166,992 of record CM002484.1, read on the forward strand.
CTATGGAGGCAGCCTCGTAGGTGCCGTCAAGCTCATCAAGAACATCCTCGGCATCATAGGCAAGGCCGCGGAGCTCGAGCAACAGCTGCTGCAGCGCGGGGTTGCTGGTCGCCCTGCCGCGGGAGTTGTGCAGCATGCCCTGCGCATAGAGCAGCTCCATCTTGATGGCGCCGACGTTGGGACCGAGCTCCGAGCTGGCTGCCCACGCCTCGACGAACGGGCTCAGCGCCTTGCCAACCACCCACTGCGCCGCGTTCAGGGCCACTGACTCCATTGGTCTTGTCTCTACTCCGCTAACTAGCTGGGCAGACTGGGAGGGAAGCAAGAGCAGGGGAGACTGAAGACTGCAATGCAAGCAGTCCAGTACTGACTAGTCTGCTTGAGACGGTTATAGTGAATTGCGAGCAGATAGTGGAGGACTAGTGGATTCCCAAGTCGCGACTGAAGTATTGTTTAATTTGTTTTCTGAACCTTTACCAACCGTGCTTTCTAAAAAGGATTTAAAAGGAGAAATCTGATGACTTTCCTTGTCATTTGAATTTGGAAGATTTTTTAAAAAAACTAAACGTCTAATCGGTCCCCAAAACCATCATTAGAACGCAATGACAAAGGTACAGCCAATGGATTTACTCAATCTGTTGCAATTGTAAAGGTGCATAAAGCCAGATTCCCTGGCATTTCTTTAGTAAATTATTGGGATCTAGCATTATGCATGTGGGATGTGGCATAGAGGAATAACAGATCAGATAAGCAACAACAACCACCATACTGCATCGGTGACCAATGTCTTTTTTTTTTATCACAGACTTTTACAGCCCGGCTTTTAGTAGAAAGCCCAAAGAAAACATACAGAGTTCTTACAGGAAAAGTAAAAAAAAATAACAAAAGAAACACACCGGGTTCAGAAAACAGACGCAAAAGCAGAGACCGACACCACTGACCGCTGGGATCACCAGCTTGCCATGCTAAAAGCATACACTTCCAAGACATTTGATTTCTACAAAAAGACCCTAATCTTCTCTTCATTCCTTCAGTTATAATTCTTCAGGCAGAAATATGACATCCTTCAGCTCCTGCGCCCTCTGGATCAGCTTCTCCTTCCAAACTTTCAGCACTACTCTGTCTTTCTCTTTTTGCAGCTTTGCCCACTTCTGTATGAAAAACACCACTTTATAAATCACATGAAGAGGGGACAAGATCAGCTTATTATTAAAAACCCAATCATTTCTGACCCCCCAAAGCGTCCAGATTATTGCCCCAAACATACACCACCAATTTCTTTTTTTTCATCTTCCCCCTCCCATACACAACAGCTTCCATCATCCCAGATGGAATCTTTTGAAACTCAAAAATATCCCTCAACACACACCAAATAAAAGATGCAATGGAATAACGCAGGAGGATATGCTGAGTACTTTCTACTTCACCACACAACTTACAAAATTCATTTCCCCCTTTCCACTTTTTCTTAACCAAGTTAAAAGTAGATGTAATCCTATCTCTACAAGACATATAAATGAAGTGTTTAATCTTTAGAGGCAGTTTCGCTTTCCACATCTCTTTTATTTCTACATCTACCATCCCCCCAAAGGTTATTACCCTGTATAAGGATTTTACACTAAATATCCCACTTTTTTCTAGAGGCCATCTAATTTTATCTTTTCTGTCATTAAACTCCACCTCTTCTAACTCTTCCATCAACTCTTTGTACTCCTCAATCCCTTTCTCATTGAGGTTCCTTCTGAAGCTCAATTGCCAATCCCCCCATTCCACATTTCCCTAACTGAAAGCCTTTGCTTCTCACATACCTCAAAAAGGGTAGGGTATTTCACTTTAAATTGAACATCACCAAGCCAAACATCCAGCCAAAAATCTGTATTTGTTCCATTATTTACTTTTTTCACCACAAACTTCTCAAACCAGTAGTAAGCCTCATGCAAAACCTTCCAAAACTAAGATGTTTTTGGATCTGCACTTTCTCTGAATCTCTTCCCCTGCAGATATTTTTTCCTTAATAACTTGAAACACACCTCATCAGCTGAGCCCTCAATCTTATCTATCCATTTACGAAGCATACTGATATTCATCGCCCTAGTGTCCATAAAACCCAAACCCCCAAAATCCTTAGGTCTACACAAACCACCATACTGCATCGGTGACCAATGTAGGCATGAACAGAAAACCTGTAAAGTAATTAGATGCGGGAACATACGCTTCAAAACGGATCGCCGGCGCGGCGCAGAAGGTGAGTAGCCACGCATACATCGGCGCCCGGCGCGGCGACCCGTCGCCGGAGCAAGTCGGTGGGGATCGATGGAGCCCCTCGCCCATCCCAACTGCCTACACGGCTACACCTAGACTGGATTCAGGATTCTCCGCGTCAGTCCCTTCACGAATGGGCCGAATCCAAGCCCAAGAAATAAAGCGTCCGAAGAATGTGGTGCGGACTGTGTCCTATTATTACGACCCATAGACTCACAGAATCACAGTTAGATCCTCCCTATCTAAAAAAAAGGAAAAAGAAAAAAGAAGAGAGACTCACATTTACATGCTACAAACACTGCAGCTAGTTGACTCAGAGGCTGAGGGTAATTTCATATGGTTGTTGAATATGTGCTCCTACTATGAACTTTTAAGAATTAATAACTAAAATCATTCTGATAAATGGAAGAATACGAAATATCAGCATGAGTTGCCGGTGACCCATTGATCTATGTTCATTGAAACAATAGAATCTCTCAAACTGGATCAATAGCATTTTGCCTAAGTTTCAGTTCTTCAGAAAACTATTTTGCACACCGAGTCTCAGAGACTAAGACAGTACACCAACAAGGAGTAGAACTAGCACAGTTATAATTAATTACAGAGCAATTCTCTCACGGAGCACTGCCAGAGTGCCAGTACTTGCATGACGTCCAATTGTTGAAATTCAGAACATCTGAAAGATTCTAAGAAGAGAAGAGGTACCAGATTATTCCAAACCCAACAACCCAAAGCGTGCAAAGGACGGCCTGCAAAGTGTTCCGGCTAGCCCAACTAAGGCCTAGTTCTTGCAGGCCGGCCAGATAAATGGGGCAAACAAATGCAATCTAAATGAAACCTAAACATGGCTAGCTGTTTTTTCTTCTTTTTTTACTTTTGATGAGATGAGAACTATGTTAAAATTCATTTAGATTAAGTTCAAAAAAAAAGTTTCAATTAGATTGCATTTGCTTGCCCGTGATGCGCTGCAGCTTTGCAAGTTTGCATGAGAATGATTTAACTACTAGTGCTCGCACAGTGGCACCGGCAGCTATAAAGTACGGTCATGTTAGTGCAATTATGCAACAGGTTGGACAGAGAAATGACAGTTTCCAATCGTAAAATATGTCAAATAAATCAACAGCACCTCCTGTTGGTAACAATTTGTTGTCCTTTTATCCTCAAGCCTAAGATGAGTGAAAAACAATAAAAGGGAGAAGATCGAGTTCTAGGTTCAGTTGGCCACGGTGTGCCACCAACATTTCATGATGTGCAGACTGCAGCCATCATCTGATTTTTTTCCCCTTCAACATTGTAGTACCACCTTCAGTCCAACCTCCATAACAGCCATGGAACACACGCCATGTCAGGATCCAGCCTCTCAGATGCCACCATGCGTGTCATCCTCCCAGCCAACGCAGCCGCCGCTGAAAATTGCCTTCTGAGAATCAGAAGTTCAGATCAGATCAACCCCTGCCCCTCTTTCTCTGAAAAAACATAGTAGAATCAGAAACAGAACAGATCAAACTTCTCCCTGCCGTCTCTCTCTGAAAAAAGCTGAGAACAAAACTGTGCCATATCCACCCGACTGGTTTATGAAGCTTGAATCAAACTTCCCGTATGGGGGTCAGGATCGTGCATTCTTATGCACAGTAACAACACTTCCTTCGAGCTGACTTTAACCTTGTCCCTTGGCTGTGGCAGTGACACACACATACACACAGCATGAGTGCTCCGATGAACTGTGGCTCTTCACTTCGTTTTGAGGGAACACTCATTGTTGTATTAGTATAGTCCTGACAAAAGGAACATCTTTGTGAAAAAAGAACATGAATATGGACATGAATAGATGATTGCAGTGAGCTCTAGTATATTTATTATATCATCAAGAGGTAGCCAGTAACCACAAGCCCACAAGTAGATTAAAGTGCATAGATGCTGACTCCATATAGCTTGTTTTTATAATTAAAATACTGTATGTTACAAGCTACAAATTTTACCAGGCAAGGGTGTAGAGAATGTTCCTTGCAACCAACAACTTCCTTGACTCCTTTTAAGGACTCCACGCCAAATGCAGACAACTGTATAACAGACAGAACTTGTAGGGGTTTTACACTCTTCTCTTGGCAATTAAAAGACATGAAACAGACATTTTTAGAAGCAACTTACATAAAAGAATATGTGGACTTAAAGCAGGAGCAAACACTCGGGCTGATGTGACCATGCACTTGAAAATTGTTGAGATATTGTTGAGTACCTCCTGCTGATAATCAAGTGGTTTGTTAGCTGTCAGAGGCTGAGGGAAGTAATGAAGAATGCACCTGATAGGATTCAAGAAGAGAATAACAGTTTCTACTGTTACGTATTAACTCAATGTCTGAAATTCTGAATACATTGCACCAACTAGGCCAAAAGCCCAAAACAGTACTTATAAGTTAAAGTTCATCAGAAAGCTACTCGGCACATTGAGTCTCATGGTGTCAAATTCAATGATCAAAACTAAATGGCGTAACATTGCAGTGAAAAGCAACATCTTGCTCAAAGCTAATGTTGAAACTTGAAAGATATGGTAAGGCAAAAAAAATTACTGACCAAACAACGAGCTGCAGAGATGAACCTGTATGATATCACCAATCAGTTTTTGTGTACGCAGTACAAATAAAGGAAGCCGCACAAACACCACCACTACTCTTATCAACTCAAATTGTGCATGTCAACGAAGAGGTGATTCTGCTAAGGCTAAATTGAAGGAGGCCTGCACAGCAGGTCACAACAAGCAGATTGGTCAGATGGATGAATCCAACAGAAGTGGACTGGGAATGAGTCAAACGAGGGAGAGTTTGCTAGCAGTACCTGAGAAAATTGCAGATATATGACTCCAAACAGTGGCTTCGCAATTATAGGACTCCAAACATCAACTTCGCTAAAATAACCCTTCAAACGTTGTAACTTTGTTTAACATGACATTTGGCCTTTTTAATCACTTTTCTCAACTCAAATACATGTATTCCATCGTATCCTGATCGTATTCCATCGTTTCATCTACCGCCGCCCGCGAGACGCGCGACGTTCCTCCTCCTGACGCCGCCGCTCCTCCTTCCCTCCCGACGCCGCCGCTCCTCCTTCCCTCCCTACACCGCCGCTCCTCCTTCCCTCCCACGCCGCCGTTCCTGCCATGGATGGAGCGTCGCCGCCTGACGATGAAGGTCGCGCGATCGCCGCCCGTTTTGCCCTGGCCGCGGCCGCTAGTGGCCTGCCACACTGGCTGTAGGGCCAGACGCGCCGAGTGCCCTAGCAGCGGCTGCTGGTGAGCTGCAGGCGCCGGCTGATGGCATGGAAGCTGCTGGTGCCCCTACCGACGCCAGTGTCGTGGCCCTAGCCAGGAGACTAATGCCCACTGCTCCTCTTCCGGCAATAGAGTACAACCTTCCTGTTGATCAAGTGCAAAGGTATTGGTTGCACTAGATGTCTGTTTTTTTTTTAATACAGTACTAGTAGTAGACAGCAGTAAAACTTGATTTCACTTGTGTAGATCCCAAGTAGATCATGTGGAAAATGAGAAAACAATTGATTGGGATAACATACAGATATTGGAGACACATGATGAAGAAGGTCGTGTTGCCGTTATGAGTGAGATTCAGATGTGTGAGCTTTTAGGCATGACAGAGGAGGGCACATCAAATATATCTGCACACGACTTTGACTTTGATTGGCAATTGGATGATCAGGGACATGATAATGAGCTTGGGCAAAATAATGAAGGTGCTGCCATTCCTACCAATGATGAGGTACCAGGTGAGATGGTCATTTCATATGATAAGAACAACCCGCCAATGCATGTAGGTGTATTGTACCCAACAATGGAGGAGTTCAATTTGGCAGTGCGGCAATATGCCATCAATAATGAGTTTGATTTAGGAACAGAGAAGTCATGTAAGACGATATATAGGGCCTTTTGCAAGTCCGGTGATGAAGGTTGCCCTTGCCCTTGGAGGATAAATGGCACCAAACAAAAAGGACAAAGCACTGTGGAGGTGAATTATTTTTTCTTTCTTTAATTCTACTAGATATGCAAATTAATATGAATCTCATTGATTTTTTTGTTTTGCGGGTAACCGTCTTAGTTGACAAACATACATGTGTGTCTAGCATGAGGCAGTTCACTAAAACCCCAAATCTGAAGTGGGTAGCTAGCAAAGCTGTTAGTATCCTTAGAGATGATCCACATATTGGTGCTAAGAAATTGCAAGAGAGGTTGCAGACTGATCACAAGTGTCAAATTGCATATGACACTGTATGGAGGGGTAAAGAAAGAGCTCTTGAGGAGGTTTATGGCAAATGGTCAGAGAGTTTTGAGTTGTTGTTTAGGCGGAAGGCTGAAGTAATGAAGCGGTGCCCGGGAGTGTTGTTGAGATTGAGGTGCTTGAGGTGGATGGTCAGGTATATTTCCACCGTTTTTTCTGTGCTCTTAAACCCTGCATTGATGGTTTCTTGGAAGGTTGTAGGCCTCATTTGAGCATAGATGGTACAACACTTAATGGAAGGTGGAATGCTCACTTGGCCGCAGCTGTAGCAGTTGATGGTCATAATTGGATTTATCCAGTCGCTTATGGATTCATAGCTTCGGAAAATACGAACAACTGGACTTGGTTTATGCAACAATTAAAGAAGGCGATAGGTGATCCTCCACTACTTGCTATTTGTTCTGATGCTTGCAAGGGTTTGGAGAATGCAGTGCATAATGTATTTCCAAGGGCAGAGCAAAGAGAATGCTTTTATCATATGGTCAAAAATTTCCAGAAAAAATATAGAGGGTTTGGCCAGATATATCCTGCAGCAAGGGCTTACAGAGAAGACATATTCTATGAAAATTTAGCAAAAATGCTAAGTGCATCACCAGAAGCAGTTAGATGGTTACAGGCCAATCATAAATTTTTATGGTATAGGTGTGGTTTCAATCCAGAAATTAAGTGTGACTATATAACTAGTAATATTACTGAGTCATTTAATAACTGGATTAGAGATCATAAAGGCTTGCCTGTTGTTGACCTTGCTGATAAGATTAGAGAAATGATCATGGTACTTTGGAACAAGAGAAGAAATATTGCATACAAACTACCTCAAGGTAGGATACTTCCAGCTATTATGCATCAGCTTAAGGCAAACAGTAGAGGTTTGGGACATCTGAAAATTGTGCCATACTCTAATTGGAGTGTAGAGGTTTGGGACCATAGCAACAGAGTTGAGAGGCATATTGTGAAGTTACACCAAAGGACATGTACTGGTCTTGAATGGCAGCACACTGGTAAGCCCTGTCAGCATGTATTGGCCTATGTAACCCGCCAACGGGGAGTTGGCCTTGAACAATTTGTGCATGAATATTACTCGGTCAATACATTCAGGGCTGCCTATGGTAGAGAGATTGAGCCGATGACAGACAAAACACAATGGCCACAAGTTGACCTACCATTTTTAGTTGGTGCACCTCTTGCTAAGTTACCTGTTGGAAGACGAAGGAAACTAAGAATGAAGGGATGGATGGAAGGTGGCCAAAAGAAGAAAGGTTCCAAGGAGGGTGAATTTATCAACGAGGGTGACGGTGAGAAGGAAGGTGACGGTGATACTGCTCCAACAAATGCAACAGGAAAGAAGATGATCAGAGGACCTATGACTTGCAAAAGATGTGGAGAAAAAGGTCACAGACAAGCTAGTGCCAAGTGCCCACTCAATGGGACAGCGAAAAAGAGGCAAGAACATGTTGTAGTGCAAAATTTATTTTATTCACCATGCTGCATTCACTATTAATTAATTTGATTACTTGTAGGAAACGTAGGCAACCTAGGAAGAATGTTACAAAAGCTGCGCCAGCAAAACCTAGCACCCCATGGAGACCGACTAGAGAAGAAATCCTACAAGATAGTCCAGGAAGGGTCACTAGAAGGTAAGGAATATTGAGCCGATTTACCGTACATTTATTATTTTTATACATCTAATTGTCGTGTTATATTTATGTGCAGCAAGCTTGCGATGTTGTTAGGAGAGGGCACATCTTCGCAAACCGACAATCCTAGTCCCGTGAGGATGCCTACGGCGGCAGCACCAAAAAAGATGATTCCGAAGAGAAAGCTACATATTTGATGAATTATTTTAGTCGTAGTTAGATGTAAACTCATGCTTTATTTCATATGACTTGAATCTCGTTTGGTACTAAATTATGGTCTCCTGAGATGAACTTGTTTATGGATCAACTTTGTTAATTTTTATTACATATGAAACTGTACGGTGTGCAAAATTTGTCCAAACATGGCTGCTATTGCTCTGCAGCAGTTCAAATATGTGTTGGGTATCAGGAACTCCCCCAGCAATCAGGAATTCAGAATGCAAAGGAAAATTGATGCAAAAAAGAAAGTTTTTTCAGCAACAGTCCTACATCCATGCAGCATTGCAGCAATGGCTCATCGCGCCTTGAGAGGATTTCATCTCATCGATGTGATGCCTGCAACTTCCATGAGGCAAAGAGCAGTAGGTTACAGGTATCAGGCAACCCCGGCAAACACCAATGGCTGCAGTGAGCATACGACCCTAGCTACCGCCTCTGCTCCGGCGTGAGCATCTTCCCTCCCTTGGCCATGAACACCGACGGGTGCGCGTCTCGTCGGAGCTCCGACAGCCGTGTGATGTTCAGGTACCCCACCGCCGTCTTCGCCCACATATTGCTTTACATCAGCCAGTAAACGTCGGGTCAGGCGTCCAGTACGCGTGCAAGCCACTAGCGGCAGCGGCCGCGGCCAGGGCAGAATAGGCGGCGATCGTGCGACCATCATCATCGTCAGGCAGCGGCGTGGGGAGGGAAGAAGAAGCGGTGGCGTCGAGAGGAGGAACGTCGCGCGTCTCACGGGCGGTGGTAGATGAAACGATGGAATACGATCTGAATACAGTCATAGGAAACAAATACATGTATTTGAGTTGAGAAAAGTGATTAAAAAGACCAAATGTCATGTTAAACAAAGTTACAACGTTTGAAGGGTTATTTTAGCGAAGTTGATGTTTGGAGTCCTATAATTGCGAAGCCCACTGTTTGGAGTCCTATATCTGCAATTTTCTCGCAGTACCTTGGACTAGTAATCTGTGTCTTTGATGATCGGAATGGTTCCTCTTAGCTTGCGGCACTGCCTTTGGAGCTCCTCGCTATCGCTCCAACTGACATCTAGTACCTCTAGTGAGCTCGGAAGGCCGCCCTTGGGCAGGGAATGGATGGCTGAACAAAAGCTGATCTGTAATCTCTTGAGGCTGGAGAGTCTGTGTAACCCAGCTGGGAGGGACGGCAGCTTCCAGCAGGCCCAAAATTGGAGGTCCTGGAGGGAGGAGAGGAGAAGAAGGGCCGCGCTTTGCTCCTTCGTGAAGCGCTTCACCTCGGGGTTGTAACTGATGGTCAGAGTGGTGAGTGAGGAAGCGAGGAGGCTGCAGATGGGCGCAGCAAGGACCCCTGCGATGTCATCCGTGTTGAGCTGCTGCAGCCGCCAGGGGTCAGAGCCACACCCAACGAAGAATTTGGGGGTCATGTGGATAGACAGAGTTGTGAGTTGGCCATGGGAGAGGAGAGAAGACAGGCCCTCACCTCTTAAATCCCCACCATGCACTATGGATAATCCGGTAAGAGAGCTGAGGTTTGAGAGGAGCTGAAGAGTCTCCATGCTGCTCATATCAGCAAGATATAGTTCTTGCAGGGAGGACGGAAATGGGAAACGAGACGAGGATGAGACGTAGGGGGAGAGGAAATTGGGGCAATCAGAGGCGCGAAAGGATCGGAGGGAATGCAGACCTTGTAATCCTCCTCCTATGCCTCTGAATCTTCCCGCCGTTTCATCCGGTAGAGCATCCAACTGCAGGAGAAGCTCTGGGATTCCCCTGATTTGCAACTCCTGAAGTTGGTGAGGCAAGAGCAGCAGTCCTGCATCCGCTGCAGCTTTCTCCTCCTCTTCTCTCGGTTGCTCCTGCTCTTCTCGTGCATCCTCCAACTTATTACTACAAGTTGATGATGACGATGCCAACATTGATGTCCTCTGCTGCTCTGCCACACCAATCCCTCTTATCTTCTTACATTCCCATACACAGAGTTCTGAGAGCTTGGGGAAATGAGAGAGAAACAACGTCAATTCCATCCCGCTATAACCACACCCATAGAAAATGAGTTCCTCCACTGGAAACCGGTAGCTGACGGTGTTCTCAGCTTCAACATTGGTCAAGACATTACTTGAGTTACATATTTCAAGTATCCTCAAACTTGACAGCACTAGGAGGTGTTCTAGCGGCAAAGGAGGGCATTTCTCCAACCTCAACTCTTTCAGCTCAGTTAGATTACTAAAAGCCAGCACCTTCCAGGATGCACTATCTAGATGGCAATTTTTCCCCTCAACTCTCAAGCATGACTCAGACTGGTTATTTGTTGAGTAATCCAAGAGCGAAAAATCCGATCCCACTGTTTTAATCAGAGCACGACACGGAGAGCTTGTCCATGGAAGGGGAGATAATAATGATAGCTTTAGGCATTTTGCAATCTGAAGCTCCCTTAGCGCAGGTAATTGGGTCTTATTCATCTCTTGCCCTGATTGAGGGCAAGTTGAACGTGAAAATGGCAACTCCATGAGTTCTGGGTAATCTCTTACAATTAACACCTCTAGCAGGGAGAACAAATGTGAAGCCTCATTTCCAGCCCATTTCGCTAGTCGTGGTATGCCAACTAGCTCTAACCTTCTTAATTTTTGAAAGCTTTGACTTGTACAATTCAAGGATTGCTCACTGGACGCATTAACCATCCACAACTCACCTAGAGGTGGAAATGTATTCCATTGTACACCATCTAGATGAAGAGATTCCAAGTTTTTTATAGACAGGTTGACACCCAACCATGAAGGGCAAGTGATGCCTCCATGCCCTTTAATATGTAACTCACGTATATTGTTGTGTGGTTTAAGATTGTCAAGAACATAGTCTGGTTGAGAAGAATAGTTAGACCAAGCTAGTATCAACTTGTGTAAATGCCTTTTGTTTAAAAGTTTTGCTTCCTCCCCTCCTCCTGCATTTTCAAGATTATAAATGCCCAATGATCCACTTAGCTCTTCCAAATGCCCTATTTGTTCTAATGCAAACGCCTCAACTTGTCCTTTAACTTCAAATCTCCTTAATTCTTGTAAACGTTTCAGCTTTCCCACATTAGCAATGGTAGAGTGAAAAACATCATCTGGGACAAGAAAATGCCGCATCCTTACAAGGTTATTCATATCACTTGGTAAATTAAAGTGACCTTCACACTCTCGTACATCAAGGATCCTCAAGTGATAAAATCTTGAAATGATGTTGGGTAGACTTAGTTCTGGAAAATACCCTCCCTCAATCCTTAAGTAGCGTAGATGGATAAGTTTGGAGAAGCTGCGCAACATATTGTTCAGAACATAAGATGCCCTAGACAACAAGATGGCACGCAGTGCTTTTGCTTTGCTTAACAGATTACCTAAAGGAATAACAAAGCTCCCATGATACTTTCCAAATAGCATCAAGGAGTGAAGTTTTTCAACATCCACTCTCTTATGAAGAGTGCTAAAATCTTTCTTGATATTTTCAAAAGTCACTCTATCATTTACGTCCACATCATCTATGGCAATAGACAAATGGCGTATAGATGGTGGAATTTGCACATCTCTCATATTAGAACTAGTTATAGCAAGACAATCATACGATGAAACCTTGAGTGCTAACTCATGGAGTAGGTCATGCATAGTATAGTAAGGATATCCGTCTGCATTCACATCATTTCTGAAAAATCCATAATTGACCAAATCATTCAAATAGGTCAACCCTACGTCTTCGATTCTTTTGTTTTGGTTCTGTGAATGTAATATGTCTAGTCCTATCCACAAGTGAATCATCTCATCACTCTCAAACCTGTAATCTTCAGGGAACAAAGCACAATATATGAAGCACTGTTGTAGATGGAAAGGAAGATAGTCATAGCTAAGCTTCAACGCTGGCATAATATCATTCTAGAACACTTGTCCAATGATCCAAATCAAGGCGATTCCTCAACAGTCTACCTACAGTTTTTGCTGCCAAAGGGGAGCCCTTTAGCTTTTCTGCTATCTTTTCTCCAGTCTCAAGTAAGTTAGCATGATTGTTTTTTGATCTCTCATCACCAAACACACATGCTTGGAACAGTTCCCAAAACACTTGAGGTTCTAACCCTTCCAATTGTATTGAATGATCAATTGTTTTAACCATATCTGCCACTGCTAGAAAACGAGTCGTGACTACAATTATGTTTCCCTTTGATTGTGCTTTTTTGAGGGGTGCTTTGAGCCTTTTCCACTCATCGTCATTACCACAGTTCCACATATCATCCAAGACAAGCAAAAACTTCTTTGATTTCAACCTTTGCTGAATCAAATCATCCGGTCCACCAGGTTTCTCATCATTGACTTTTGGTATCGACTTGGCGATCTCCTCTTTCAGTCTATACACATTGAAATTGAGAGAGACACATACCCAAACCTTAACATCAAAATGGTCTTGTACTTCTCTATATATATGCTGAGTGAGAGTTGTCTTTCCTATACCACCTGGACCAACTATTGGAATGATAGTCAGGTCTTTCTCACAGTATTCACCCTGAGTAATGCCATTAATAGTTTTGCTTCTCTCATTCATCCTCCCATAAAATTCAGGGTCTATAAATTCTGAAGTGGTCACAGGCCTACTCACTGCAATGGTGCTAGGTGCATGCTCAACATTGCGGATTGATTCCAACAACTCCAGATTAAGGATGGTAGAGACTTTGGCGCATACTGGCTTCAACTGATGAACAATGTGCTTCATTCTTGTTGATAGATCCACCCTATCGAACTTCAACTTTGGTGTTTTCTTGGTGCGCTCTCTCTTTGATGCTTTAAAGGGATTGGTGCGGAAGAGGAACTGACTTCTTTCTGTAGACATGTGCACAATGGTTATAGATTTGTCAAGACAGTCATTTTCAAGTGCAAAAGAGAGACATTGAAGGTGTTAATTGATGAAATGGATGGTACCTAGAGCATTGGAAGCAATCTTGTGAATGCATCCGCTGCCAGCAACTGCTTCCTCTTCATTGGCGTGGTGACTCACTTCCCTGTCACCTCCGCATAAGCATTCCTTCTTGATGTTTCTTGCCGTGTGGTGTGCGTTGAGGAGGAGGCCGTGAAGGCATCCCCTGGCATGCTCGCCGGCAGCCTCATAGGTGCCGTCAAGCTCGTCCTGGATACGGAAGTAGTCAAGCTCATCCAGCACATCCTCGGCATCGTAGGCCAGCCCACGCAGCTCGAGGAGTAGCTGCTGCAGCGCGGGGTTGCTGGTATCCTTACCACGAGAGTTGTGCAGCATCCCCTGCGCGTAGAGAAGTTCCATCTTCATGGCACCGACATTGGGGCCGAGCTCTGTGCTGGCCGCCCATGCCTCGACGAACCCTCCCGACAGTGGGCTCAGCGCCTTGCCGACCACCCACCGTGCTGTGCTCAAGGCCACCGACTCCATATTTCTCCAGCACCTGCACTACCTGGGTAGAGAAGAAAGCAATGGCAGATGGGTGGGGGAGGGGAGACTGAAGGTTACTTTAGCTGAAGAAGGAAGCACACTGCCACAGCAAACAGAAGGGCTCTTCTTGAGATCCGATCAGTGTCAACCACCCGAGGCAAAGTGGAGCAAGTCGTTGACTCTGCTTCGAAATATGAAATCTGTCACACGGCAAGACACTGGATGCTGCAACATGGGCATGTGCTCGTTCGCTCGAGTATCTAGGCACCGCATTTAATTTGGCATCAAGATTGTCAATAATATTCATGGACACAGTACCAGGCTGCTTCTTGTGCTCATGGATCAATATGTTCTCCCAATCTTTAGCTGCTTCTCTAATTTTTGCCTGCAGCAAGAATACTGCAAGTCTACAACAGCCTGGGTTCTTGTTCCAGTGCCGGTTCAGCAGAAGTTGTTTTACAGACTTACAGTAGATCTGGAGATTATTTGCGGTGCAAGTGTGCAGAAAGGGGAAAAAAATAATAAGAAGAGACTGTTACGAAGAGAAAATAAACAAAGCAATCATATTCAATAAAATGAATAAACAAGAACTGGAAAAGAAAATCCCGAAACCCCATTTCTGCCTTTGCGGATGCGTACCGGCTGTAGGATTAACTGGACGAGCTAGCAACTAGTAGTACAAATTAATCACACCCAGGAACCACTCCTAAAATGCTCATTAAAATAATTGACGCCACATGCCCGCATCAGTGACCAATAACACAAGAACGCCGAACCAAAATGAACTTACGCTTCAAAAACGGGGGTGGATCCTGCAGCTCCGCGCATTGCTGCCGGCGGTGCGGAGTGCGCGCGGCTTCTTCAGTCCGTGGATGCGTCTGGGGCGTCGTCCCCTCCGCTCCAGTCGCCGGAGCGCGGCGGAGGCGGAGGCGGCCGCCTCCTCCCTCTCTCCGCCGCCGCCGTCAATCGCCATTGCCGTCAGAGAGGGGGAGAGCTAGGCCCGAGACCGGAGAGATTTTTCCACTCCGCTTCTCTCGCCTGTAAACGGGCCGACCCTAACGCCCAATCAAGGCCTCAATTCTTTCCGAAGGCCCATTATGTGGGCCTACCAACCTCTCGATGTCGCTGCCGTTTGGCCCAAGACGGGGCCCATGGGTAGAAGTAGTAGTTACTTTTTTTTCTTTTCTTTTCCTTTTGAGATGGTGTAGGTAGATTGCATTTCTGCGTGATATGTGGTAGGTAGATTGCAGTTGTATGCTAGTGCTGCACTGTAATTTTGGTTGATAAATAAATTCGTTCGTATGCGAATAGCTTAGTACTGACAGTCATGGAGTACAGCCACATTACTGTTTTTGTTTTTTTTTTCAAAATACAGTACAGACAGCTTATATATGTCGGAATTGGTAGCAACAAGATGCCTTTTCTATCACGAAGCGTGTGGGTATTGAAAAGGAAGACCGAGAAAATGCCAGTTTAGGGGGAAAAAAGAGTGATAAGTACAGTTGGCCAGGGTGTGTCGCCAAAGTTCATGATCTAGTTTTTCTTAGTACATTGCCAGTTTTGCCATATCACCTTACGTCCAGGCTCCAAAACAGCCCAGTAATACACACGCCCAAACAAAGCATATCCAGCGTCCCAGATGACACCGTCGGTGTCATTCTCCCGGCCAACGCAGTCGGCACTGAAAAATTTCAGAATCAGAACAGATCAACCTCTCCCTGTCTTTCTCTGAAAAAAAGAAACGATAAGAAAAATATACCGCATTCACTCACCTGGTTTAATCTTGAAGCTTGAATCGAGCTCTCCGTATGGGTCAGTATCGAGCATTCATATGCACAGAACTGGCTTCAAACTACAACATAGAGTTCATGGACATACAGCATACTTCAGATTCCGTAAGCTCATAACAGCTGCTAGTGAAACAACAAACTGCACATGATTCTTTAAGAGGACTCGAACTACAGATTTTATGCGAGGCAAAAGGATGAAGAAGCGATACCTTGTAACGAGGTGCTTCCTTGTTATACTTAAGTTAGGACTAGCAAGCCACAACCACTGCAGACAGCTCAAGAATCCCGCTCTGAATCTTTGAAACAACGAAACTTTCAGCACATTTCATAAAGTACATCTCAGCTTAAGGAGGCAACAAATTTTGTGAGTAGATGCCATCATATCATGTGCCTGAAAAAGTAAACAAATTTATTGCAGAGTTAAGACCTTACCTTACCTCTTCCTGATCAACAAGTGATGGTTATTTGCTCTCAGAGGCTGAGGGCAATAATGAGGCTTGTAATCATATGACAAAGAATATCAGTTTAAGTTAAGAATAACTCCAACTGAAAACCAGTGTTGAATTGAAGAATATGAAAGATCAACAGGACATGCTAATGACATATTGACCTGTGTTCCTTGAAACAATACAATCCATCAAACTGATAACATTTTATATAAGTTTAAGTTCCTCAGAAAACTAGTCTGTACACTGAGTTTCAGCCAGTACGCCAGTATCAAATTTAACAAGTGCCGATGGCATCAAATTTAACAAGTGCCGATGGCATAGCAGAGTAATGGAATAGCTGGGGTTGTTTCAGTAGAGGTTGGAATCAGTGTTTTTTCTGCTGTACAGGTCCCAGCCGGCTACTCTCCCACACGGGGAGGGGGAGTTTAGTCTCTAGCTATTCAACGGCCTTTTCATGCTGTGCTTGCAATCACTTTTTAACTTTTTCTCCTCCAATAGAATAAACTTTGGTCGCCTTCCTCCATCCATGCCAGCAAAAAATAAACTAACATGAAAGCCCACAGTTCTCTCACCGACAATGCTTATTCAGAACAGCTGAAAGATTACAAAAAGAGAAGAATGTGAACAGATAGATAAGCAAAAAAAAAAAAAAAAAGCATCCTCTAAAGCATCAGAGATGAATTCGTATGAGATGACAGACCAGTTTTTGTACACGTGATGGAAGCGGCACAAGTTCACGTCACCATGCTTATCAACTCAAAACCGTGCATGGACATGGATGCAAACAAGATTTTCCTAATCCAAGAAGGGATCTGCACAGTATATCAGAACAATCAGGTTTTTCAGATATATGAACCAAACTATTAAAAATTGTGGCAAACAGAAAGTGAACCAGGATAGATCAAACAAGAGGGTGTTCATTACCAATAAAATATGAGTTGTCTTCGATGATAGGAATGGTTCCTCTTAGCTTGCGGCACTGCCTTTTGAGCTCCTCGCTGTTGCCAACATGGACATCAAGTATTTCTAGTGAATTCGGAAGGCCACTCTTTGGCAATGACGTGATGAGCTCACAGCAGGAGATCTCTAATTTCTTGAGGCTAACAAGCCTGTGTAACACAGTGGGGAGGAATTTCAGCTCGCAAAAACTAAAAGCAAGTTCCTGGAGGGAGGAGAGGAGCTCAAGGGCCATGTTTTGCTCCATGGTGAAGCGCTCCACCTCGTCATTGCAAAAAATGGTTAGCTTGGTGAGTGAGGAGGAGAGGAGGCTACAGATGGGAACAGTAAGAACCCCTGCGATGTCATCCATTACGAGGTGCTGCAATACCAAGGGAGAGCCGAACCCGACAAAGAATTTCGGGGAGTTATTGACGCGCAGCCTTGTGAGTTGGCCTTGGGCGAGGAGAGAACACAAACCCTCGCCTCTTAAATCCCCACAATCCTGTATGCCTAAGCCGGTGAGAGAGCTGAGGTTAGAGAGGGGAGACAGAGTCTCCATGCTACTCACACCCTCAATAGTCAGATTTTTCAGGGAGGACGGAAATGGGAAAAAAGATGATAACGATGAGTAGTAGGAGAAGAAATCAGGGCAATCCAAAATAGACAATGATATCAGGGAGCTCAGGCCTTGTAAGCCACCTTCTATGCCTCTTAGGCATCCTGCCAAGTTTTCTCCGAGTGAATCATAGTGGAGGATCAGCTTTGGGCAAATGGAGATGAACAACCTCTGTAGTTGGGGAGGCAAGAGCAGCACTCCTGCATCCGCTGGTGCTTTCTTATCCTCTCCTCTTGGCTGTGGTTGCTCCTGTACGAAATGTGCATCCTCCAAATTATTACCAGAAGGTGGCAGTGACGCCGATGTTGCTGTTATCTGCTGCTCAGCCACTCCAAGCATTGTTATCTTCTCAAATTTAACCATTGTCAAGTCAGAAAGTTTGGGGAAATGGGACAAAAGCAGCGTCAGTTCCTTCCCGCTAGCACCACATCCTCGGATCGTAAGTTGCGTAACTGGAAACTGGTATCTAACAGTGCTCTCGACTTCAATTGTCGCCAAGGCATTATCTGTGTCATCTATAGTGAGCTTCTTCAAAGACGATAGCATTTGGAGGTGTTTCAGCGGCAAAGGAGGGCATTCTGTTAAATACAACTCTTTCAGCTCAGTTAGATTACTAAATACCAATACCTCCCAGAATTTACTACCTAGATGCTCATTCTTTCCATCAACTTGCAAGCGTAATTCAGATTGCCTGTTTTTTGAGTAATCCAACCGCTGAAATTCTGATCCCACTTCTTCAATCAGAGCACGGCATGGAGACTTTGTCCAAGGAATGGGACGTAATGATGATATTAATAGCTTTGGGCATCTTGCAATCTCAAGCTCCTTTAGTGTAGAAAATTGGGTGATGTCCATGTTTTGTCCTGACTGAGAGAGAGTGGAATGTGAAAATGGCAACTCCATAAGTTCTGGGCAATCTCTTACTATAAGCACTTCTAGCAGAGAGAACACATGGCAAGCAACATTTCCAGTCCATTTTTCCAGTCTTGGTATGCCGACAAGCTCTAACCTTTTTAAATTCCAAAACCTTTGGCCTTCTGTACAACTCGAGGATTTTTCACTAGCATTAACCAACCACAAATCCCCTATAGGTGGAAATTTGTTCCAGTCAAGACCATGCAGACTAAGAGATCGCAGGCCTTTGATTGACAAGTTAACACCCAACCATGATGGGCAAGTGGTACCTCCATGTCCTTCAATTTGTAGCTCCTGAAGATTGTCATGTGGCTTAAGACTTTCAAGAATATGTTCATCTTCCAAACAATCCTTTGTTGACCAATCTAATATTAACTTGTCCAAGTGATTTTTGTTTAAAAGTTTTGCTTCGGCCGCCGCCTGTGAATTCTCAAGATTATAAATGCCCAGTGTTCCATACAGCTCCAACTGCCCTAACTGTCTTAATGCAAACTGCTCAACTTGTCTTTTCACTTTAAATCTCCTTAATTCCTGTAAACATTTTAAATTACTCACATTAGCAATACCAGAGTGCAGATCATCATCTGGGACAAGAAAATGGCGCAGCCTTACAAGGTTATCCATATCTCTTGGTAAACCAAACTGACCACGGCATTCTCGTACATCAAGGACCCTCAGGTTATAAAATCTTGAAATGCTGTTGGGTAGCCTTATTTCTGGAAAATATCCCCTAGTAATCCTTAAGTAGCGCAAGTGGACAAGATTCGAAAAGTTGTTCAACATATTCTCCACGGCATAAGATGCTGTAGACAACAAGATGACGCGGAGTGCTTTTGCTTTGCTTAACATAATACCAAGAGGAATGACAAAGCTTCCATGGTATCGTCCAAATAGCATCAAAGAATGTAGCTTTTCAACATCCAGTCTCTTTCTTAGTGTGCTGAAATCCTTCTGGATGTTTTCAAATGTCCCTCTATCACTTACATCCCTGTCATCTATCATAATGGACAAGTGGCGTATAGATGGTAGAATTTGTATAGATCTCACATTAGAACTACTTATAGAAAGACATTCATATGACGAAACTTTCAATGCTAAATCATGTAGCAGGTCATGCATAACATAGCAAGGAGAGCCATCTGTTTTCACATCTTCTTTGAAAAATCCAAAATTGACCAAATCATTCAAACAGCTCAGTCCTGTGTCTTCAGTTCGTTTGTTTTGATCATGCAATTGTAAAATGTCTAGTCCAATCCACAAGTGAATCATCTCATCGCTGTCAAACCTGTAATCTTCGGGGAACAAAGCACAATATATAAAACATTGCTGTAGGTGGAAAGGGAGATAATCATAGCTAAGCTTTAACGCCGGCATAATATCATTCTCACCAGTTTGTAATTCCCACTCCTTACTTTCTAGAACACTTGTCCAATGATCCAAATCAAGGCGATTCCTCAACAGTCTACCTACAGTTTTTGCTGCCAAAGGGGAACCCTTTAGTTTTTTCGCTATCTTTTCTCCGGTCTCTTTTAAGTTAGCATGATCAGTTATTGATTTCTGATCACCAAAAGCATATGCTTGAAATAACCCCCAAAACACTTCAGGTTCCAGTCCTTGCAATTGAATCGAACGATCAATTGTTTTCACCATTTCTGCAACTGCTGGAAAACGAGTGGTGACTAGAATTAAGCTTCCCTTCGTTTGTGCCTTTTTTAGGGTTGATAAGAGCCTTTTCCAATCGTCCTCATTACCACAGTTCCACATATCATCCAAGACAAGCAAAAACTTCTTTGATTTCAACCTTTGCTCAATCAAATCATCCAGTCCACCAGATAGCTCACCATTGACTTTTGGTATCGAGTTGGCAATCTCCTCTTTCAATCTATAAACATTGAAATTGAGAGAGACACATACCCAAATCTTGGCATCAAAATTGTTCTCAACCTGTTTATATATGTGCTGAGTGAGAGTCGTCTTTCCTATCCCTCCTTGACCAACAATTGGAATGACTGTCAGGTCCTTGTCACGGTAATCACCCTGAATGCCATCAATAATTTCACTTGTCTCACCCTTCCTCCCATAGAACTCAGGCTCTATAAACTCTGAAGTGGTCACAGGACGAACAACTGGATGCCCCTGTTTCCCAGAAAACGAACCATATTGACTCATAGCAATGCACTGGCTGATGTTGCGGTTCGTTGATTCGAGAAACTCCAGATTGAGAATGGTACAGACTTTAGCACACACTGGCTTCAGCTGCTCAACAATGTTCTTCATTCTTCTGGACAGATCCACTCTATCAAACTTCAGCTTCGGTGTTTTCTTCGTGTTCTTTCTCTCCGATGCCTTGTGGGCGCCTGCAACTTCACCTTGGCATGAGCATGAGCAAGCGACAGAAATATACCTATTCTTGAAATTTCTTGCAGTATGGTGAGCATTGAGGAAGAATCCATGGAGGCAGCCACTGGCGTGCTCATCGGCGGCCTCATAGGTGCCATCAAGCTCATCCTGGATGCGGAAGTAGTCGAGCTCATCAAGAACATCCTCGGCGTCGTAGGCGAGGCCACGGAGCTCGAGGAGCAGCTGCTTCAGCGCCGGGCTGCGGGTCTCCCGGCCACGGGCGTTGTCGAGCATCCCCTGCGCGTAGAGAAGCTCCAGCTTGACGGCGCCGACATTGGGGCCGAGCTCCGTGCTGGCCGCCCATGCCTCAACGAATCCTCCCGATAGAGGGCTCAGCGCCTTGCCGACCACCAGCCGCGCCGCCTCCACTGCCACCGACTCCATCGATCCCAAATTAATTCCCAATGCAGGCGGAGGCCTCGTTGGGGAAGAGGAGCAAAGCAAAGCTGTAGCAAGCTGGTGCTAGCTGAAAGTTGCCGGGAAGAGGAGCAAAGCAAAGCAGTTCTTGCGTCAGAAAAAATCAGTTCTTGCCGGGAAGATAAAGTTGTAGAGATAGAGATTGGTTGCACTCGCCTGTCACGCCCATATTCAACTTGTCACTCCACTCCAGCACTTGGCTATGATGATGGCTTTGTGCCCTTGTCTACAGCTTTATGGGAGTAACATGTAGTAGCAACTAGTCCGTTGGTTGCAACTTGCAAGTGGGAAGGTAATCTATCTGGCAGGCCTCTCGGTTCCTTTGTCGAGATCTGGCATTCACCTCTTATAACTGAACTCTTGAAACTGTAATTTGGACCAATCAATCGCATACGCATCTGCTCCAATAGCCTCCATTACTAACTCTTCCTGATCCGTTCAGTTTACTGCAACTCTTGTTTGTTGCATCAGCCTTATTAGTAACATTACCTACTGGCTACACATCTTGGCTTAGAGCAGAATGCCATCGTTTTTTTAAAAAACATTAAACGGCAGGAGGGAATGCCATCGTTATCTTCCACCTGAGGACACCAATTCCAGAATGCAATAACTTGTCATGCTTGCCGGGTGAAGTGTGTACATCATCTGCCTACAACTGATAGTCTGATCAGACAGCTCCATTTATGTAGTAGAAATTTTGATTACACAATCAAGAAGAACATAGGCTGACAGATCCAACAGACAGTTAGCAAACAGCAACCAGGCTGCAGTGTGCTCTGAGTTGCCATTGTTTTTTCTGCAAATCCAGAACAATCAGTTTCTCCGGCTTGATCAAGCAAGGCTTGTGCCTGTTAAAGGCTGTTTGAGCAGGTGCTCCCCAGGGGTGTTATTGCTGATGCACCATGGCTCTTTGCGCGAGCAGCATTTGGTCTTTATTTGCCAATCCCTTAATATTTGACAATAGCTCTGCGCTTCACCAATAGGCAATAGCAGCTGCCATTTGTTTGATCATCAGAGCCCTTTCAGCAAGTTGTTCTGATAATGATCTCAGACACTCTTTGTATAATCTCCAAGATCAGATGTCCTGGAAGCTAATATTTGGTTGACATTTTCTCTGCTTGTTTACAAAGGCCTGCTGGGCACAACAAAGACAGGTGATTACTGCACATATGTGGCATGTGGGTAAAGCAAAAAATACATGCAAGGATACTATGATGTCAGGTCTCTAGCACTACATCTGACTGCCATGAATCGTGAACGGAATGAGGACATAACACCGTGCATTGATTTTAATTACATGTGTATGCCAGCATATACTACCTTTTAACCTGACAAATCCTAGTTAGTATGTCATGCTTGGCACAATGGCATATGCTAGAACCACACACACTCATAAACAGTTTCTCTAGAGGAAAACAGTAAGAAGATTGATTAGCTTAAAAACTCATTGGCTCTCCTAATTAGTGAGTCATTGCCTGACTCGTACTAAACGATTCATGTCTTCATGAGGATACTAAACCAAGTGTGAAAAAGTTATGGGCCAACGTTTAAAATATTGTGAGGATCAGAAGTACTATATATCAGTAACATGCATGATCAGCTGACACTCATTAGTAAGAGCATACACTGTGTATTAAGTGTTTACTTTTATATTGTACTTTATGAGTTCACATAAAAGAAAACTCAAAATGCATTCTGGAAGTTACAATGAGTAAATTAAAGCCATGCAACAAACCATATCTGGATATGGTGGCTCTAAGCAGCACTCGTTTTTTTTTTTTTTGGGGAAAAAAAATCTTATATAGAGAATGGGTTGAAGTAGTCCTATTTCAGATAATATGTTTAAATATGAGAGCCACTCAGTTGATCATAGTCACGGTACGGAAACCAGACGAATTCACTCTTGTGCCTCCAGTATTAAACATTTACCTAAGCTAAACAAAGTAATTAACCGTATAATTGCAGAAATGAACCATCCAATGTACGCACAGAAAAAAAAATCATTCAGACTTGAGACGTTGTAGCTCGTACGACATGCTAGACTGTAACACGATCCACAAAAGGAAGAGATGCCAAAATCCAACCCCCTCTGCATTTGTGGATGCTAGGTTTACTTGGACTGACTAGTAATCAAGCACACACATGAACCGAACTCGTAAAAAGCGCACCACAACCAAATTCGATAAGCAATAACAAATCCTCCATCTATGACCAATTACAATCATGAACAACAACATCAAACCAAACGGAAATAGCCGCAGATTTTTCTGTGCCTCAGAAATATACCCATCAAAAGCCGAGTGGGGCTCTGCGGTTCCCCTTCCGCGCATCAGCCTCAAGCCCTCAATCACATTGCCTCCAGCAGCGCGGAGCACCGCTTCGGCAACGCCGTGTAGATGCGTCCCGTCCATCCGCCGGTCGCCGGAGCGCGGCGGCGGCGGAGGCGGGCGCCGGCGCCAGCGCCGCCCCGCCCCCCGATCGCCATCCGCCGCGAGAGGCAGGGAGACCCTGGAACTTGGGAGAGATTTTCCGCCCAGCTTTTCCCCACCAGCGCGTGCAAACAGGCCGAGCCTAAGGCCCAATTGAGGCCTCACTCCTACCTTGGCCCACCAAACTCCCGATCACGTCGGCATGGGCCTCGAGCCCACTAATCCGCGTGTGGGCCCCACCACTCCTCGAAACCCGCGTCGTGGTGGGGCGCGTACGCGTTGGACCGGCCCGCACCGAAAGGCACGTTGAGGAGGTCGAGCCGAAGGCGGCCCACGCGTTGGCGTTGGAGTGGCGGGATCACGACAGCTGTCCCGTTTCCGGGCCGGTGAGGAGGCGACCGTGCATGTGACTGATGCTGCAATGACCTTGGCCTTTTTTGATTCAGATATTAGCCCTATCGAATCCTAGTATTCTAAAGTATTAAATGTAGATTATTTTAAAATTAATTTTATAATATCTAGCCTAATTTATGACTGAATCTAATAAGGTAAATTACTGTAGTATTACTGTAGCAAATTATAGATTAATACACATCATTAGATTCGTCTCGTAAATTAGTCTAGAATCATAAGATAGGTTTTATCAGTAATCTACGTTTAATACTTCTAAATAACAGATTTTGTAGGGCCTCAGATCCAAACAGGGCCAAGGCCGCCACGGCCACCTGTCTCCGAGGTGACGTCAGGTGATGCATGCATGGTGCTCGTGGGCCCACATGGAGATGGCACGCAGGAATATCAGCCTGGTCTGATTAAAGCAATCTCCTCCAATTATCAATCACTTTCTGATTAAGCAAGAAGATTTTTGCATTTCATGCTTCGCATGCTGCATTTTACTACTCCTGTACTGTTCTTACATGGGTGGTCAGAATCATTACCATCTGGAACCAGGATGTCTCATCTCTGGAGCGTTGACCGTATGCTAATGAGCATGTTCCTGTGTCTGGCGCCAGTGATTTCCGCAGACAAATTCAATCCTTACAGGTAATGGTCTACAGACGAAATACTCCAGTCCACCCACCAGTAGCTCGTTTCTCTCAAATTGGCAAGTATACCAGTCTTTTCTTCCATTTTAGAATTTAAACTGATTTTTGTACAGTGCAAGAAACAGACAGGTACGGACCAAATGTGTACGTGCAGCGCAGATGCAGCAATAACACTCTCCGTTGCACAGAATTGGAGTACAGCCGTGCATGCAAGTATGCAACACAATCCACAAACGTACTAATACCAAAAATCTAGCTGTACTTCCATTGCCACGATTTCCCTGCTGCTGCCTGCTGAATGCTGATGGCAAAATTGGCCGGCGCACCGTTTCCCTTCCAGATTTGCACGTACGTACTCCACTCGTACTTCATCAACAGTTCAACACGCACCGTGTTTGCCTTGCCTCTCGCGGCGAATAAAAATCTCCAAAATAAATAAATGGAATGGCAAAATAAATAATTAAAATCGTCACACTGAAGTATAAGGGGAGATCCTGCTTCTTCTTCTTCTTCTTCTTCTTCCCCATTCGCCACCATCGCTTTCTTCCTCCTCCTCTCGCCTTCATCTACATCCATCACTTTGCCGAAGACTTAGCTTCGCGCGCGCGGGAAAGGTGCGAGCTTGATTGGGAGTTAAGGTGAGACTGCGAGAGAGTATAAGAGCAAGTAGTACTCAGTAGCTGGGATTGGGGCAGCCAATGCGGCGGGGGAGCTCGCCGGCGCCGGCGG
>CM002484.1:20192618-20268330 GCA_000325765.3 Leersia perrieri
AGGGGGGAGGGGGAGGAGGGGATGGGTGGAGGGGGAACGCTCGCCGACGGATTCCGCCGCCTCTTCCACCGCCGCACCGCGTCGGGCTCCGGCTCCGGCTCAGGCTCCAACTCCGCCGCCGGCGAGGAGGCGCCGGCGCCATCGGACATCGAGGTCGTCGACGACCCGGATCTCGTCGGCCTCCGCGAAATCCGCGTGCCCAAGCGCAAGATGCCACTTCCCATCGAGAGCCACAAGAAGGTGAGGTGATTTGTTGTTGCCTTCGTGTGAAACGGTGAAGTCTGAAGTGTGCTTGCTTGCTTTGCTTATTTCGCGTTTCAGTTTAGGGGGGCGGAAGTTTCGGGATTTCTTTCTCGTGATTCCTTGATTTCGTGGTCATGAGGAGTGTTTAGCTAAGATCAGATCTTTGTGGTGCCTGAATTACTTAGATACTGTACAATATCAGCACTTACTCTTATCTTTTCTATCTGTGCAAAACAGCTGCAGTGCAGGCAGAGATTGCGTCTCCCATCCAAGCTTTCACCTTTCGATCGATAGAGCTTAGGTGCTTGTTAGCTGCGATCCGAATGTCCGATAGTTTCTTTCTTATTCTTTTTTCCTTGGTTCTGATGTTGCTTGCTCCTACATGCTCCATTTCTTGGATGAGTGCAGTTGAAACACTATAGTTGTAAAGGCTTGAGCCCTCTTTTGGATTTCTTCATGCACTTGCACCTAGTTCTCACCAATTGGTGGCATCATCCTTGTCTTAGTGATCCTTAGGAGCTCATATCCAAGTTGTCCACTAGTGGTTTTGGATGATTTCATCTGAATCGACTACTAATTAGTACTCCAGGTTGACTTGGTCTGGTCTAATATTATCGCTGCCACGGGCTGTTTCTATTGAATAAGTCCTGCCCTTGCACATGGTATGGAGGATGTGTTCCTGTCATCCGTGGATAAACCAACATGCCTGTACTGAAAATGTCAATTTTTGTTAGGTTGGCCATGTTATTCCCAGGGAAAAAGATCACGGTTTTACACATTCAGAAACATTAGGCTATTCTATGACTTAAGACGTTTTATAACCAGCTACTCTGTATTTTTAGCTAGCTTAATATTTTTCATGCAAATTTCTGATCCTGTAGAACTCAGCGGAAATGGAATTCTTCACCGAGTATGGAGAGGCAAGCCAGTACCAGATCCAAGAAGTCATTGGTAAAGGGAGTTATGGAGTAGTTGCTGCTGCAGTAGATACCCGCACCGGTGAGCGGGTTGCAATCAAGAAGATCAATGATGTGTTTGAGCATGTATCAGACGCTACACGCATCCTCCGTGAGATCAAGCTCCTTCGTCTGCTCCGTCACCCAGACATAGTCGAGATCAAACACATTATGCTCCCCCCTTCTCGAAGGGAATTCCAAGATATTTATGTTGTTTTTGAGCTCATGGAGTCAGATCTCCATCAAGTCATCAGAGCAAACGATGACCTCACCCCAGAACACTACCAGTTTTTCCTGTACCAACTTCTCCGAGCCCTCAAGTACATCCATGCAGGTAAGCAAATCAGTGAACTATTACTAACCCCCAATCGCTCATGAACCTACTCAGCCATCATTAAACGCATTTAGTTGTGTTGATTTATCAAATTGACATGGAATTCTAGTTTATTCTTCTAATGATGTAGATCTTAATCATCTATATTGGCACAGCTAATGTATTTCATCGCGATCTAAAGCCCAAGAATATACTGGCAAACTCGGACTGCAAATTGAAAATATGTGACTTCGGACTTGCCCGGGCATCATTTAATGATGCCCCTTCAGCGATATTTTGGACGGTAAGGTGCTTGTCATTGTACATGAGAATTTGCATTGCTCTTTATGTTATTAATTGTGGTGTCCTACTTTTTGAAGGATTATGTCGCAACTAGGTGGTACCGAGCACCTGAATTATGTGGCTCCTTTTTCTCCAAAGTAAGGTCTTCAACTCTAGAATTCATAGTCACAATCAAGATTAATAATGCATTTGTAGAACCATAGTTGAACTGGTCTAGTTGCTTTTAGCATATCTATCCAATTTGCAGCTTGTGTGATGAAGCATATGGAATTAAGATTAACAGTACATATTATATTTTGCTAATATCTTAACTTTTTATACATAGTTACACACAATGTTCTGTTAAAAGCTGTGCCACTTGAAACTGGATCAGCAACATTCTTGTAGAAAAACGTATACTGCAAACTCTTTTGTGCAGTGGTAATGCCCATGCATTTTATGTTTTCTAACAACGGCCAATTTGTGTACAGTACACTCCTGCAATTGATATTTGGAGTATTGGGTGCATATTCGCTGAACTTCTCACTGGGAGGCCACTATTTCCTGGGAAGAATGTAGTGCACCAATTAGATATTATAACGGATCTTCTCGGAACTCCGTCATCAGAAACCTTATCCAGGGTATGTTGACTTCATACTGATTCTCGTATGTTTTTTCCCCTTGAACCTCTTATATTCTTTTAAGGAGATTCAATTCTCTAATAAGATGAAATGATGAACCTACAAACTTCTTGGTTCACCAATTGGGTTATAAAGATGTATTGCTAGCCTGTGAAATATCTCCTCCATGTTCCATTTAGTTTTTTTTTTTTGTTATATCTACTGTTGTTTCTTCTAAAAATGTAGCACTGGTACATCAGAACCCCAGCAATAATCACCGTACTATTCTCTGTTGTATCTGCAGATTAGAAATGAGAAGGCCAGGAGATACTTAAGTACCATGCGGAAAAAGCATCCTGTCCCCTTCTCTCAGAAGTTCCGTAATACTGACCCTTTGGCTCTTCGTCTGCTAGAGCGTTTACTCGCCTTTGATCCTAAAGATAGGCCTTCAGCTGAAGAAGTAAGCTCAAAATATAACATAACACACTTTCAAAACCTCAAAAGTAGTTCTTTTACTTTCGACGGGGTCATTTTTAACTATTTTTTTAATATAACATACATGTTTTTGATATGTTATATTCTCTTCTTCCAATCTTCAGGCTTTGGCTGATCCATATTTTGCAAGTCTTGCTAATGTGGAACGTGAGCCTTCAAGACATCCAATTTCGAAACTTGAGTTTGAATTCGAAAAGCGGAAGCTGACAAAAGATGATGTCAGAGAATTAATTTATAGAGAGGTACAGACTATAGAGAATAGCTCAAGTTTCTAGTTTTGTGGTAATAATGATGTATTTTCAACTCTTGAAGACTGATAATGAAAAGTAAACAGATTTTGGAGTATCATCCACAGATGCTGCAAGAATATATGAAAGGCGGAGAGCAGATTAGCTTCCTCTATCCAAGGTGCAGACTTGCATTATTTTTTATTTCTCCTGTATTAAGTTTTAAATTTCACATCAGAAAGATGAATGTCTGACTTTGTTGAAGCAAATTAGCTTTGTAGTGTACAATACTTCTCTAAAACTGCATTTGCCAAATAATTTGTCTTGCGACGCTATCATGAGTTAATACCTGATCTTTTTTCTTTGTTGTTGTTTCCTCTTACTTTGGTATCTTTGTTTCCAAGGCTCTTTTACCCAAAAATGGGCATTGGTACAGGAAAATCTAGTCATTTGTTAACTAGGTTTCATGCAAGAAGCTCATGTTGCTAATACTCCATATATTTATCATTTCCTTACATGGTTTTATCTCTTTTTCTAGCTATTGTTAATATTGTTATCTTACTGCAGTGGGGTTGATCGCTTCAAACGACAGTTTGCACACCTTGAGGAGAACTACAGCAAAGGAGAAAGAGGTTCTCCACTGCAGAGAAAGCATGCTTCTTTACCAAGGTATACAATGTGGCAATATCAGAAATCAGAAGGTGCAGACCAATTAATTAGTATGCTAACTTCCATTGATTTGCATGTAACAGAGAGAGAGTAGCTGCACCAAAGGATGGTCATAATCAGCAAAACACTAATGACCAAGAGAGGAGTGCAGATTCCGTTGCCCGCACTACAGTAAACCCTCCAATGTTGCAAGGACAGCAGCATGCATATGCTGGTCAGAATGGTGTGACGTCCACAGACTTAAGTTCGAGAAGCTACCTGAAGAGCGCAAGCATTAGTGCTTCCAAGTGTGTCAATGTGAAGGACAATAAGGACCCAGAGGTACTGCTGACATGCTTCCTGAAATTCTTCTATGGTTACTTTAAATAAGAAATATTTGTCTGCTTTGGTGCATAGGGACTAACTCCGTTCCCCTCTTTGTTTTGCTACTCTTTAGGATGATTACATATCTGAAGAAATGGAAGGGTCGGTCGATGGATTGTCTGAACAAGTCTCCCGGATGCACTCCTAGTGCAGCAATGACAACGACGACAGATGGGCATTGCAAGATTTCAGTGAGGCACACCAGATTCTAATAATACAGAAGTAGAATGCTGCCCTGCAAGTTTGGACTTTGAACAATGCAACAACCAACCTGAGATGATTGGCACCTTCTTATTCCCATCCACGTTCACATATTCTTGTTGCCAGCAGTCTGTCACTACAGAACCCCTGCATGGATTAATATATTATCATCACCCAAATGTAACATTAGATTAGTCCATGAAGAAATGAAGAGCAGCCAGCTTGTGCACCATGTGGGCATGTTCATTTTCCAGTGAGATTTAGTCATATCCATGCCTTTTTTGTAATGGCATATGAAACAGTTTATCCGTGAGACAGACAGTGATCCATTTCTCTTTGAAGAATTGTTCATTTTCATTACATTAAGCCTAGCAAATTTCAGAACTTTGAGCCCTGTGCTTAACAACCATACCATACGAATTTCCCAATATCAATGCCATATATAATCGTTGAAAGATTCCAGTGAGGCACACCAGATGCTAATGATATGGAAAAATAATACTGCACTGCAACTTTGAATCTGGACGCTGCAACAGTAGTCCAAATATGATTGGCCACTTCTTGCCATCATGCATGTTCACCTACCCTTCACATCACGCTACTCATGGCCATGGGTTGTTTACCACTCATGCAACATTAGATTAGATTTGGTCCATGGATGAATGGAGACTGGCCAGCTTTTCCACCATGTGAGCATGTTCATTTTCCAATGGGATCTAATTCTACGCATGTGTTTTGTAAAGGCATGTGAAGATTAATTGTCAAGAATCATCAACTAACGCATCTGCTTTTCATGGCTGAATGGGGGCAAAGTTTCTTGTTAAATTGATGAAGAACTGAGCCATTTCACTCTTTTACAAGACATACAGGCATCTTCAGGGTGTGCAGATGAAACGTATGCCAGAACACCCTTCTAGTTTTACAAGCAACTCTGTTGGGAGCTGAATTTACTGACTACTGAAATACTGAATCAGTTTCCTCGGCCTGGGCTCCGTTCATGCCAAAATTACTGAAAGGCAGGAGACAGCTCACTGCGATTTTCTTCGGTCAGAACAGTTTGATCTTGATGAGATTCTTACAATGCACAACCTCTGTCCTCAGATTGACCCTTCTCCAAACAGAGTTTCATAATGATCTAGACCTTGAGATACAATACAACAATGGCAGACATCTCGGGCAAGATCTGTACACTAGTAACTAACACAGAAGAATGACATACATGTTGTGATCCCTACGCACTAGAGGGTATTAAGTACACTAATTGGCTAGCTTCTAGCTCATCCGGGAGCAGCAGATTTCATCAACCTCTTCCATCCTTGGATAGAATATACATAGCTGCCATCACCAATCACCCACATCATTAGAAAGGACTGACTCTTCCAGCAAGCATAAGCATGAATTCCGGAACAAGGCGACGTGCAATGGGTACAACAAGATGCTGGGTGGATGTATCTGGATTGTCATTGTGTATCACAGTAACGATCTCTTCAAGCAGTTTATCCCTACCACCCCGGAGAGGATCCTACATCACAGATTAATCAAAGGAAAAGGCATCAACTGTAAGCACTTTGTGCATTCAAATTACACTGCTAGAAACACCAAGGCATGATACCCATGTTGGGACAATAACAGGCTTCAAAGCAATATTGTGTATACATGATGATAGGTCCTTAATCTTCTAAACAACAAAATACAATCGCATTGTATTGGCTAAAGGTACATTTTGCTATACTAAGTTACTAACCAGCATAATGGTTCTTACTTGACTTACTGGAATACTGTTCGGAAAAACCAAAACCAAGGATTAAAAAACAAGGATTAACATCAAAGGCATTCTAAATCAAAGAGGCTATGGCCATTATTGAAATCCAATATGGAGAGGAACAACGTTCTGGAAACCGAAGAATGAAGCACTTTTTATCTAGAAGAAGAAAGAAAAACACCAGAAAGTATTACCAAAAAGGATAAAATTATCTAAACAAAGCAACCAATTCAATGATCCCTAAGGGCACAATGGGTTACCTGAAGAAATAAGTCAGTATGTGTCTTTCCTTCATACAAGAACAGATCAGCTTTAGCGCCATGCTGTTGTAAAGCATCAACAAAAGTTTCGCTGCAGTTTTAGACTAAGTCAATCAATACCAATATGGCAATATCCGGAATATAGGAGAAGTCTTTTCAGATAATACACTTACAAAAGTTATTGGCGATAGTGTAAACAAACAAGAAGTTACTGCAACAGCCAAATGAAATAACTAGATGGTAACTAATACAACACTAGAGATCCCCAGTATGTCAAACAACATGTAAAATTCATTTCAAATGGATGCAAAAAAATCAAGATAAGGTCACTACATACAATCTAAAACTCCTTATAGTATCCACACCCCTCAGTTTGGTTTCGTCATCTCATTTTGTTTGGTCAATAACAACATGTGAAAATTTTTCAATAATGCCAAAAAGGTTTACATGAGTTTCATTTCAGTTAACCTGAAACATTTATCTCCAGGAGAAAACAACAACTGAATGAGTAAATAGTTGGTTTATCCAATCTAATGATATCACATCAGTATGCCAAGAGAACAGTAGATTTGCTATGCTCCATGTGATCAATCATTCCAGTTTAACCCACCTCTCTGCTGATGGAATTGAATAGTCGCTTGTTCCATGGAAAAGGAAGATACGAGGCAATAGAGATACTGCAGACCTAGCAGTTGAGTCCTTAACCATCACCTGTGGAGAAAATTTCCCCAAAGACTCCTCACCTTCCATTATGCTGAAAGATATTGTTGGAATGGAGTTTTAATATCTTAATGAACATGATTTGTGGGGGTATTAGTATGGAGGACATGAATTAATACTATACTACTAGCTGTAAACAAAAAATATACCTGAGAAAGATGGATCGGTACAGGCCACGTTTATGGAAATGATCAACCAAGTTAAGAAGGTTATAGCTGTAAAAATCATAAATCGATTGTCAAGTCCGCATATGTGAACCATTGATTACACTTCGTAAAAATGTAATAAATACTGCATGATTAACTGTCAAACGTAGTATAATGTCCCATAATGGCTGAACAGACATGATTCGTCAATATGAAGTAGCATTTATAGAGCGAGCTTAATTGCCACCTGACTTATCGCTAAAAAGGCAACTTCTCATTTCAAAAAGAGCAACATATTACAGCCCTTCTTCACAAAGAAGCTCATCAGACTACCTAGTGATACATTTCACCGCACACTGCGCCAATATTTGACAATACAAACAACTGAACACTGAAACTAGAGCCCACATGCACATTCTCACACACATGGTAAACTATGCAAGTCTTGCTAAATGCCACCTACTGTAAAGAGAATAGGATATTACCCGCCAGAGATACCAAAGTAAGCTTTTAGCTGTGCAACGCTCCAAGTGGAAGCATCTCCTTCACCACATTCTTTAATAGCTTGGTGTAAGAGAGTACAAGCAGCAATATGAGCACCAGCAGATTGTCCAACAAGATAAATCCTGTTAAGTATCATGTAGATAGAGCAGATAAGGACAAGATGCCTCAAAATATGCCCTACCAAAATTGGAATATTGAATTGTTTCTTCAGCTGTATTCATATCCTTCAGAAGTTCCATATGTGAGATTTTCTTTATACCATGCGATGCTTACTACTAGTACATCTAAATAGCCAAAATGAAATATGACTCAAGTAATCCAACTCACACCGACAAACTCCTAATTATTAATTACAATCTGTGTACAGCAGCGAATGAGCCCAGTATGATGGGGCCCACATGTAAGTGGTGAAGTCCCTCTAACTTTATGTTAGAGGATCATCTTCCACAGGGTATATATTGGTAGGGACCGTTTTGTGATTGCAACAGTTAAATTTGAAAGGCTTATATCAGTGTAAGCAATAAACCTTTCAGGATCACCTCCATAATTAGCTATATTATTACAGACAAAAGCAATCCCTTGAGATGCATCTTCTACCATGTCACCAATAGTCCCTTGAGGAAAGTTTCTGCAAACAAATAATTGGTATGCTCCGTGAAAATGGTACGAAGTACGAACTATCATTCCATTCATATTTGGAATGTGTTTTGAGTACCTGTAATCAATACATGCAACTAAGATGCCCCTCTCTGCCAAGCGCCTGCCTAAAAGGGCACCCCACCCTTTGTACCTGCAGATGTCATATGTATAATTTGCCACTATAGTGTCAGCACATAATATAAATCTTACTGGAATTTCAGATAGTAAAAGGGCAGAAAGTTGGAGCTTAGGATAGTACATACTTGTACAGTTTCACTCACCCTATAATCCATGCTCCACCAGTGACAAATGCTACAACAGGTTTCAACCCAGTTTTATCGGTAGGTATGTACAAATCCAGCCTGCAGAAACGAATTTCAGAGTTCAATATATGAACATCTCAACTGACTATAACAAGTACACCAAGACAAATTACAATACAAATATGAACGTAGCAAGGGATTGTGCAAAAGATAGAATGAAGTACCTGTTTCTTGGTTGTTCTCCATATACAACACTTCTACAAACTTGGCTTGAGAAGAAATAATAATATACAACTGCATTAAAGTAAAAGATAAGGGTCAAGGCCATCTCATATTCTTTCAAGTTTCAAACACACTTTCAGTAGAAATGACATCTGTTTTTCCTTGCAAATGGTGATGAACAAAGGAAGACATGAAGGCATGATGAATCAACAAAGGAAAAAGGTGCCGAGCAAGGGTAATGGCAAGGCTCTAACCTTGAATAAAACCTGGCATGAGCAAGAAGGTATAACAGCATAGGGCTAGAAACTGCCTTATCCATCTGTAGCCTATCCTGCATAAACCAGACAAATTATTGCAAAGAACAGAACAAGAATCACAGAAGCATCATGTGAAATATTTCTGAGCTTTAACCTTTAGCATATGATCTTAGTAGCAAACCTAGTAATGATCATTAATCTCAGTGGTAAACATGGCATGATACAGTTTCCCAATTTCCCCCATTAGCACAAAGTCACAAACAGACCGCAAGGTTGAAGTGACATCAACCTAGCAGTACAATCAGAAATGGAATCGGAGATTACCCTAGGTAGCGGAGGAGGATGAGCGTGAGCCGCGTGAGGAGGAAGGTCTCCTCGGCCGCGCGGCGGACCTCCCGCCGGAAGGATCCGCTGCGTTGCCGGAACCGCTCGCTCACCACCACCCGCCGCCGCACTCCCCCGCCGCCTGGCAACAGCGGCGCGTCCTCCGCTGCCGCCGAACCAGCTGCGGGTGGGGATGAAGGAGGAGTCTCCTCCGCATCGCTGCGCTCGGCTGCCGCGGTGCGGCCAGCGAGCTCCACCTCCATCGCGAAAAACTAACAAACCACCCGGCGACGCGCGATGTTCCCGAGGTCTTGCGGAAGCAGCCGCTCTCTACTCTCGGAAATCCGCAGCGGCGGCGCGGCCGCCTGCAACGGCCGATGGACGCGGCGGCGAGGTCGCCGGAGTGGAGGAGATATGGATGCGAGGGGCGGTCGTTTTGCGGTGGCGCTCCGGCGCACGACGGCGAGGAAGAGAAGACCCTTCTAGTTGGGGGTGAAACTGACAGGTGGGCCCCACATGGCAGCGAAATGTGTTTGTCCAAATCTCCACGGAGTTTAACCGTTGGATCCAAACGTGCGGCCTTGGTCGAGCAAAAGAGAGGTGGGACCTCCCTTTTTTAACTGTTTAGACCATTTAGAAAACTTATTTTATAAATGGATCTCTAGAAAAATTATAGTAAAAAATAGATCCTTAGGTTAGCGTCATGGCGCTAAGGGTTAACATCTCAGCGCCAGAAAACGTGGTGCTGAGAGTCGAGGAGGGCGTTTGTGGACGAAGACAGTGTTGAGGGGTCAGCGTCAGAGACCCTGGCGCTGAGATACCCAACCTCAGCGCCATAGTAAACTGGCACTTCTCCGATGACTTGGTGCTCGATACAGAACGTATACCGGCTAAGGGGACTAAGGTCAGCGCCAAAGACTTTGGCGCTGAGCTCCCCAAGCTCAACGCTAATTAGTATGGCGCTGACCTATAAGTCCTCAATTTTGCTATGTCTAAGTCACGATTGCAAAAATTTAACGTGCGTAAACCAACTCTTAGATTTTTATGCCTAAGGCACGGTAAAATTGACTTAGACATAATTTTAACGTAGTCATCGCAAATTTAACTTAGTCATACAAAATTTGAATTAGACATAGTAAATTAGACATACTAATTGTCCGTTCATCTTAAGTCCTCAGTGCTTAGCGCCAAAGTCTTTGGCGCTGAGGTTAAGGGTTCAGCGCCAGCGTCTCTGGCGTTGACCTCTCAACGCCGTCTCCGTCCACAAACACCCTCCTTGACTCTCAGCACCACGTTCTCTGGCGCTGACCTAAAGTCTATTTTTTGCTATAGTTTTTTTAGGGGTCTATTTGTAAAATAAGTTTTTTAAAGGGTCCAAACAGGTAAAAAGGGGGACTTGGGGGTGTGCATATTTACACCTTGGTCCTTTCTCTTGTTCGTATTTGTGTTGTCGGGTACCGTGTGTTTCATCGGCGGCGGAGAACGACGGCGGAAGGCCCGACGGCGGCGGAAACTCCGGCGATCGCGGCCGGGATCGACGACGGAAGGTTCGTAACCCATCCAGGTAGAAGAATCAGCACGTTAAGCCCTCATCAACTCCCTCCGAACGCTTCCTCTTCCTCCGCTCCATCAATGGCGTCCTCGTCCCCTCCATCGACGGCGTCCTCCACCTCTTCGTCGCCCTACCGGAAGCTCCTCCACTCGGTACTCCTCGTACTCGCCCCATTTTTGTGTAGGATTTATCAGTCCTCACCTGACATTTTTTGTTTGGGTTTCGTGTTCGATTTCAGTTGATTTACTGGGCGGTACAGCGCTGCCGGATGTCGGAGTCGCCGTGCCGGCTCACAATCTCCGTCAAGCGCTCCCCGGAATCCGCTTGTTCCTCACCGCTGCGGATATCTGGTACTGCAGCTGCGACGCTGTGCGCTGTTTTTGGTTTCCTTCCGCTTTTTTCGGTCTCTAATTTCGTGAACTAATGCAGTTTCAGACACTGGGGTTGGGAGCAAGCTGGAGGAGTTCCTGGAGCTAGATGACTTGACGCGTGAGATCCCCGTGGAGAAATGGGGTATGTGATCACCTATTCTTCCTCAAATTCACTGTTTCATGCTCGTCAGTAGCAGCCGCAGACTGTGGATTACATGAGATGTGCGGTTCTCATGTTAGAAATTATGTGATATGTCAATCAGAAACAACACCACTGAGTTGTCTGGAGAGTTGGTTTGCTCAGTTAGCCTGTTATAGGCTACAGAAGGGATATGGAGTTCACCAAGTCATTGGAATTTGCTTAACATATATGATCACTACATTTGATATGTTCATATGTGGATGGTCTTGATGGGAATATGATTGATGGATATATGTTCTTCCCTGACTCTACAGCAATAACCGTGTACCTGAAATTATGCCTTGTGTCTTTTTTTTTTTCGATTTTGCGATAACTCTTGTTCATAGATTCATCATTCTGTCTCATATCGCTTCTCTCTGTATGCAGATGGTACCCTCTTTATCACAACTACCGGTATGCTTTGTATCTAATCAACATGTTATATATTTCCACTGCTCCATTTGTGCTATACTTCCATACACCAAATTGCAGTTCTTTACTCAAAGCTGTCGATCTTATTGCATTTTTTTTCAATCTATAGGAATCAATGACAAAACTATTTATCGTTATCAATTTAATCTTCAAGAAGACACATCTTCAAGTGCAAGATTTACCAAGCTAGCAACCACATCTAAAAGTCATGCTGTATTCAGGCAGGTTCTCTTGTGTTACTTTGATGTGACCTATGGAAATATTCTGTTTATTGAATCATTTATGACTTTTTCAATATAGTGGAACTGAAGTATGCCTTTGCCTATCAACTGAAGCTGATGTTGATGACTTCATATTATGGTTGGTTGGCTTTGTCCGTAAGGTCTGTACTGAGGAACATTGTATTTTTATTGTTTTTTCCCCATAATTTTCCCTGCCCAACCTTAGCAACAGTAGTTACCATTGTCATCTGTTATCCTGTCAATAATTAACTCTAGAATCCTGATAATAATCATATGCAAAGGTCTTAGTATAATAGAATTGGCAACAATGTGTGGCCAATCATTTCTTTTTGCACCATTGGCCCAAGTACTTTCTAACTAGCATGTTTCTGTTGTTAACCTTTGCAGATATTTGTGCTAAGAGCATCTGTAAGTATTTCTGAATTTTTTTTCTCAAGTTGTAACCTGTGTGTTCCTTAAAATTTCCTACCTTCTTTGTTCACTTTTTTTCCTTTTCATCATGATTGATCATATTTATACTCTCTATTAATCCCTTTAATTTTGAGTCTTTAATCCTTAACTCAAAATGCCAAATGGTATTCGTCCATACTGACCATACGCACTGGTGCAATTGTGTGTCTATCTCTTAACCGTGGTGATTCAGAGTTCTCTGAGGATATATTTTTCTTGTTTGAATAATCAAGTCACTTTACTTGTAGCTTATGTATCATGTATGGCCTATTGGTCGAACAATAGTACATTTCATGTCATTTATACCATCTAAATCAAATGCACAGATTGCATTAGTGAATGCTTTCACACATAGTGGGACAATGTTTGATGTATTTCTTTATGCATTGACCAAAGCAATTGTAGCAGCTCCAGCACCTATTGATTTAGCTCCTTCTAACATGTTGAGTCGTGGAGACTTAACTTTGCTCGTCATGCTTTTCTTTTGTAGCTCTTTCCTGGGTTTTTCGTTGATCCCTCTTCTCGGTCCATAATAGTGCCGAACATGAGCAGTAGACTGATGAAAACCCACACAATTTCCAGAGTCGTCCCATTTTAATGGAGTCTTGTACCTTTGTACACAATGTGCAAAATAAAAATACATGTTCATGTAAATATAAACATATCATATTCCAAACATGTTTAATTTTACTTGTTTCAGAATATGCTCAGTTTTAGTTGCTGCACAGTAAACAGGCCTAGAATTAGAAGCATCTATCTTTTTTAATTGTGACCTCTAAAATGTCTGTTTGATTTTGTTTTCTGCTACCCAGAATTTAGCATGTGAGCTCTTTGTTGAGCAAACAGCAAGTGCTGAATCAGGACATGTTTGTCTGTCACAAGATTCTGATGATGTCCATCTTTCCATTACCACATCAAGTATTGACCGTCTAGTTTCTGGCCTTAAAGATTATGCACTCTCACATGGAAACACTTCTGACAGGTGTGAGGCATGCTATATGAACAGGTAATTCTGAATTTAACTCTAGACATATTTTTCACGTAAAATGCTAATTTTGTTTATTTCTTTCCTTTGCTACTGAAAATAGATTTATGATGTGTGTTTATCTTTTGAATTTTGACTCTTAGTGGTACTTGATTATCATTAGCATTCATATTTGACCATTTTTCTAGAACTTGCAGTTGAATGGTTAATGGCAGGCTGCATGTTTTCCCCTTTTATTTGGATTTTGTAGTAAAGTGTCCTCGTTAAGCAGATTAGTTACTAAATTTTATTTAATGCTTGAATCAACACCGTCAATGTGTTTCCTTCATTGAATAAGATTGAAGTTAATATATTGGTGTTTCAGTGTCACGTAGGAAAAGTTGCCGCTAATGGAGCAGTAAATGACACGATTGCAGTGAATGATTCAGAATGTAGTTACAAACACTCACTTGTGCACACACAAGGCTAGGGAATAAGTTTTGTCCCATCACACCTAATAAAATCTGAAATATATTCATCTATGTACAATTGGACCTATCCACAATATTTAATGTGAAGATATCAGGACTTCTGCCGCATTTGAGCTCTAGAGTTCTATATATCAATGCCTAATAGCTCTGTTTTGTTAAACAAACTACTGAGCTATCAGACAAACTGCTTCAGGTGGCCAACGGTGTCTGGCACTATTCGCTTGATTTGACTAATTCCCCATTCAACTCAACCTTTTCGGCATGCTTGTGTTAAGTCCTACCTTTGTGTTGACTGCATGTAGTCATCAAATTTAGTCATGTGTATACTGGTGAATACATAGTACCATATGTGTGTCATCTTTTCTGCAATTGTACATTCCTGAAATATCTTTGCTGCCATATTTGATAGGACTTGTATGTTTTGCTCTTCTACTTTCTCACTTCAGAGATCACCTGAAGATTGGAACTGGAGCAGCGAAATATGTAGACAAAAGAAAAGATAAAGGGCAACTTGTTGAAGTAGTGATAATGATTGCACATACTTCATCTGATTTGAGCTGTTGGATGACACATTGTTCATCTACACAGGTTTGCACTAGAGTCCTCTAAGTTTCATAAACTTATTTTGCAATTACATTATAATACTTGTTCTTGTGATCTCTAAATGGTTCTTGGTGTAGTATATAAGCAAGAGAACCTCTCGTGTTGTATATTCTTGCCTTTATTCAATGAACTTATGAAAGCTAAATCAGCATGACATTCAATGTTTATTCTGAAGGTGTGATTCAAGGATGCTCATTGCTTCTATTCGATGGTGAATGGTCTATTGTAGGTTTTGCATTTTGAAGACTTTGTACCGTGTCTGATCTCGCAATCCTCCTTCAATGTGCTGACGAGCATAGACTGGCAAAGCTACGGTTTCAAGTCAAAAGGGGGTTTCATGGATGATGATGGAAATGCTGTGCTTCAGTGGGATAATATGGCATTTGCTCGTGTTGATATTGCCATTCACACTTACCACAAAAGATATCCAGCTCTTGTTTTGTTTACACTTTCTTTTTCTAGTAATGATTTTGACTTTTCTGTTTGGGTGTGCATATCTGATATGTTCGATTTTCCATAGTTGTATTTGGTTATCCTTGACCAGCAGTAGCTACTGGCACAGACCAATGGAGAAGTTCTCAACCTGAAAGTTATCTCGTAAGGAAGGCACTTAAGTCTGCGTTGGTTGGATTGAAAGTAGATCATGCAGAAGACTTTCTCAGTTGCCATGGCCAGAGGGTTTGTACCTTCTACATTTTGTTGTTGACTGGTGTATTTGTGAATATTTCCATTCCTTATCATGTTCTTTTTCCTGTTATATTTTTTAAACCAAGAAAAGTTATTATTAGTTTGACATAAGGTAATAGTGAACTGCCACCTGTTTGATTTGGGTGCAACCTCAGTGCAAGACCTCTTAATACGTGCCAACCTCGATACAAGGTGACCTCTTTTTGTATAGTTGATCACACACAAATTTGTTTGGTGTCATGATAAGCTTCATATTAGCAGTTTGTTTCATTTATCATCACTATGTTGGTAAGTTGATTCCTACCTCAATGTGAATACCTTCACTTTTCTTAATACTTCTTTCCCTGACCTAGCTTAATACTTCTTTCGGTTGAAATATCTATGAGGGGAGAACTGTATAGGAAAGACCCAAAACTGGCATGTGTTGCACACCCTAGCAAAACTATTATAGTTTCCTTAGTTCTGAAGAAAAAGTAAATGACAATACTGTTCAGATTGCGAATGGGCTCCGTATGTCCTCCACTATTTTTGCTAGTAGTTATCACCAGGACAAATTGGATCTTAGGTTGGTGGCAAGTCACAATGACATGCATGACTTAACATTGGCTACTGTCAGCTCTATTTATTCTTTCTGCTAATATGCCTATTGCCTACAATTGGTATAACTTGTTCATTACATCATTCAGGTTCGCGAATATGTTCCTGATCTTGCAGGATCAATTGCTGGCCTAATCTTATCATCCAATGATCAAGAGTTCCAGGATGAATGCATTGCCCTTCTCGGACTAGGCTCAGATCAAGATCTCGCAGAAGGAACGGTCAGATCCTGCATCAGTGAGAAGATGAACCGTGTCATAAAGATGAATGACACCAAGGAGAACGTAGAGCACAACACACCTTACCTGTTCGAGTGCGAGAGGTTAGATGAAGATTATATCCAACTGCATGACGAAGATCAGGATTTGATTCGTGATTTCTAGCTTTGTTCTCCCTTACCGATTTTGCAGCACACCTAACACCATTGCTTCGCTATGCTGTGAGAGAGTTTTAGTTTGACCAGAGAAATTTATTAACACTAACAACTGGAGTATTTTGCCTCATGTATATATATAAAATCCAAAAATGTATTTGGAAAGAACGGAATGCCAGAATTTTCGAGAAGATGTTCAAGTCGGCAGCTGATCTCATCACTGATATGAAAGAGGAGATTGAAGTTTGGAAGGCAGCACGTTTGTTCAATGTAAATAGCTCTTAACGGTTCTGTTTTTTTCCTTTCTCGCTCGGTGTAATTTCGCTTATATGAGACATGTCTTGCATATACTCGACAGCTTACTGTCGTGAATTTGTACCGATCTTTACTCCAACAAAATCTTAATACAATTGGTCGCCGAACGTTTCGGCCGGCCGGCTAAAATGTAAGCAAGCCGCCATGTTCTGAGCATCTCATTTTCTCGTCGTTCATGATGGTTTCAGTGTCGCAAAGTGAGCCTAGTTCAACTGGTTAGGTATTCAATGAGGGAACATGTCTACCTAGGTTCAAATCCTAGGTTTGACGTTGATGCTTGTATCTACAGCTAATATTCTTTCAGTGGTAGGCGGCATACCCCTCGACAACGAGACGTTTGTGCTAATTTCGTCAATCTCAATATATGTTGGCCTTGTTTTTGAAGGTACTCGTAAGGGTAAGGTGTGCGTGTGTATCTTTATAGGGGTGAGTGTGAGCGCGTGTGTGGGCGTCGTGTTTGTATTGTGTTCTCAAATGATGGTTTCATTGTCTTTTTTTTTTCTCTTGGATTATTTTCAAAGATCATGGAGATTGTGTATTATTTTCAGTGTTTCAGTCTGAGCGCTGAAAATCTACATGAATTTTGTAGAAAACCCCACAATTTTTTCTGTTTAATTCCTCATTCCTGCCTTCCTCTGGTATAGAAAGACACGGATGCGTGTTGCCACGGTGCCACCTGACCTCGCGTCAGAGCCCCGTACGCCGAGGCGACTTGCTTTTGCTTCTTTTGCTTTCACAGCTTGTGATGCGCGTCCTCGCCTAGTCCTCTCCTATTCCCCGCTTCGGCTTGACCAAACCCAACCCAACCCCCACGCGCTGCTTCTCCCATCACCGCGGGCATCCAAAACCTAGCCCACCGACTCGCTTCGCCTCACAGCGAAATCCCCAAACCAGCGGCAGCCATGGAGCCCTCCCCCATCGGCGGCGGCGGCGGCGCCGGGTCCTCCTCCTCCGGGTCGGTGGAGCGGTGGCGGGCGGAGGCGTCGCGGACGTTCCAGCACTACCTGGATCGGGCGGCGCCGCACACGGGGGGGCGGTGGGGGGGCACCCTCGTCGCCGCGGCGGTGTACGCGCTGCGGGTCTACTTCGTGCAGGGCTTCTACGTCGTCACCTACGGGCTCGGCATCTACCTGCTCAACCTCCTCATCGGGTTCCTCTCCCCCATGGTCGACCCGGAGATCGAGTCGCTCGACGCCGGCCCGGCCCTCCCCACCCGTGGCTCCGACGAGTTCAAGCCCTTCATCCGCCGCCTCCCCGAGTTCAAGTTCTGGTATGCGGTTTTTTTTTCCCGATCGATTCTGCTCTCTCTAGTTTAGCTAGCGAGTGCTGGGTGTGCCATTTGGTAGTAGATGGTGGCGTCTCGATGGGGCAACCGTTGAAAATGTGGTTTCTTAGTGAGAGACTTTGATCGAATTGGTTGAGATGGTTTGGATGATTGGATCATTAGTTGAAATTCACCGGTCAACAATATGAGTTATACTGATTGAGTAGATCACAAGGGAGTAAATGGATTGGCTTCGCTATAAATGCTAGCTAAGGCTTATGCAACTTCCTTTGGGAGTTACTACTATTTGATAGTAGTACTAGAGGAGTTTTATAGGGGAATTTCTTAGGTTGTGCGTAGCTGGAAAGTCCGCGATGCATTTTTCTAGTGGAATTGTGGCATTTTTTGTATGCTATTGTCCTGTTTATTAGTTGTTGGCTTGTGATGAACTAGTACGATAACTTTTTACCTGTTTGTTTTAAAGTTTGGATATTTTATTATGATACATCTTCATCAAGCAGACAAATTTTATGGAACTTAGTTGATGAGATGCTTTTACACTCTTCTTTTTAAATATTTGTTCACAAAACAAGAGGCACTTAAGGTTTTTTAGCATCAGTTTTCTTTTTGAAAAAAATCATGACTAGTAATTGCAGAGTTTGTCATGGGCACAACACATCATGCCGTTGTAAT
This sequence comes from Leersia perrieri, assembly GCA_000325765.3. Lineage (NCBI taxonomy): Eukaryota > Viridiplantae > Streptophyta > Magnoliopsida > Poales > Poaceae > Leersia > Leersia perrieri. Next base: position 20,211,300 of record CM002484.1, read on the forward strand.
TAAACACTTCCCAAATTGTGTTCCAGTGCCAATGGGTTTGGTTTCTTTATGTGCGTGTGTTACGGCGTTAGTGTGTCTACCAGGATCTATCTGTGATGCAAATGCACAATGGCAGCTATCTTAACTGATTGACTTTGTTACAGGTATGCCATCACGAAAGCCTTTTGTGTTGCTTTTGTGATGACCTTCTTCTCTGTATTCGACGTTCCTGTCTTCTGGCCAATACTTCTCTGCTATTGGGTTGTGCTTTTTGTCCTGACAATGAAGCGGCAAATTGTGCATATGATAAAGTACAAGTATGTCCCATTCAACATAGGAAAGCAGGTGAGATCTTTATGATATCTATGCAATGTTGATAGTGTTTTCTTCTGCCAGTTGAAAGTTTAGTAGTTCATACTGATACTGCATCATATATTTTCTTCCAAGTGTACATTACTTTGTGTATTATAGTACAAGTCAGGATTAGGCGATTAGCTTGGTGCCCTTGGGGGCATTAAAAATTAGAAAAGGCCCTTTATTGTGTTGGGGGCTGTCAGAATTACATCCTTGGTACCTTTTGAGTCATTGCAGGGTTAAGTTAATACTTACCATGGCTAAAATTTAAGAATAAACTGTATATTGTTTATGAGTAGGAACTACTGGCCATCTTGGTATGTTGTTGGCTCATCGCGTGATGATAGATCATATTTAGCTATATGAATTTGGCAAGCTTATCTGACATGGGGGCAATAGATATCATCAGGAAAAAAGCATCCCCTACCCAATTTAGTTCGCTGACATGTTGCATTATACAATTTTGCAAATGTACAATACCTGCGTTTACTAAACTACATTAATTCCAATGCAGAAATATGGTGGAAAGAAAGGCCCAGGAGCCAGTACGTCGAAAGACTGAGACCTGTGGATTGGAGATCCCTGTGTTGCTCCTCTGTGAGGCAACATGCTGGCATGGTGGTTTTTTGGTACCAGCTACTGACAGTGGATGTACACCTCAATTCTCTAGTGGAAAGAAAGGGACTTTACATCGGTTGATGGTCATTTGTGTTGTATATCAGTTTCTTAAGCGCAATGACTCCGTGAAATTGGCTAGTACTACATCATTTACAGTTCTTGTGTTGTGCTGCACTTGTGTGGACGGGTAATGAACCTATTGAATCGAGCGTAATGCAAAATCAAAACTATTTGGGCTTGACAGGGATCTGTGCTGTTTATGATGCTGGAATTTAACATACACATTTCCAGACTGGGCCCTTAATTACACTCTTGTTAGTAACACATCTAGTGATTTTTATTCTAAAGGTTGACTGCTTTGAATGTGCACTAACCATTAGGTAATTGCTGTCTTAATTGCACTAATGATTGGTGGCCAGTGATTTACAACTTCTGATCCCTTCGTAACTAATTATAAGCCTGTGCTTGAAATCAAAGTTGCCAGGCAGTTTGTGACCCTAATTATAACTAACAAACCTAACCTAATTGCGAATGTGTTAAACAAACCGGACGGCTGACAGGCCGGCCCCACCTGTCAGCCAACGCATGTCCTCTGCTCCTTTTATTAGGAAGTGCTGCGCTACCGCTGCGGAGGCTGCATGCAGAGTGGCGCAGAAATTCTCAGGCTCGCCGTCGACGACGAGTGATCGAGGAGAAAACCGAGAGGAGATCCGAGATGGCGGCGAGGAAGACGTTGTGGCACGTGTCACTCTGCCTGTGGCTCGCGCTCGTCGCCGTCGCCTTCGCTCTTGCTCAGGTGATCAATTGATGCCCATCCACATTACCCAGGAGGCCAGGATAACTCCAATTCGTCTAATTCCTACACAAATTTATCCATCATTATTATTAGTTTGCCGCTCTCTAATCTGATCTGATTACTCATCCTTCTTCTCCAACGTGTTCGATTTTTTTATTTCTTAGGTTTGATGTGGCGGCATTGGCATATCTATGTTTTTAATTTTTTTTTTTACCTGTGCTTTCTCTATTCAGGCGGATGAATCACAAGCCGAACTGACCAAGGTCACCACCAAGGTCTATTTCGACATCACGATCGATGGCAAGCCGGCAGGTTTGTGCATTTTGACGCCGTGATTTCTTCAGATCACCAAAAATTTTGCTATTTCCTCTGCTTCTCTGGTAATAGTGTTTTTTTTTGAGGGGAAATTCTCTGGTAATAGTGTCATTTACATTTATGCTTATGCATGTTGATGGTTGCTGGATGCTGATAAGCTCATTTGACGTTTAAATTGTTTTTTTTCTTGGTTGTCATAGGTCGGATTGTCATTGGGCTTTTTGGGAATACCGTTCCTAAAACAGCGGGTATGAAAAAACAAATCAACTTGTTCTTTCAATACCTGCAAACTTTAATTGGTTTTGTATGAGACACGAAATGCTAATGATCTCTGCATCTGCTCTTTGCAGAGAACTTCCGAGCACTTTGCACCGGTATTCTTCCCAACCTTCACGCTAAAATTCACTATTTGGAATGATACAATTTGCGCAATTATCAAACAGACATAAAAGGCTATGTAACCGAATGTCATTTTTAGTTTGCTCATGGAAAAATGTCACCATAATACTAGCATCTTTTTTATGTTCTAGCTAAATACTGTTTGACATATTTGAAGGGAAGAAATCCACTGTCAATTTAATTAAAGAGAGAAATGTGAGTGTGTCAGGATTTAAACACGAGACCTTATGGTTGAAACCACACACCCTTGTCACTGCACTATCAAGTGCATCTCAAATCATGTGGTTGGTTGCTTTGGCTACTGTAGTTCATGTAGGATGTAGCAATCTCAACTTCACATTTATACAGGTGAGAAAGGAATTGGCAAGAGCGGCAAACCTCTCTACTACAAGGGAACGCCATTCCACAGGATCATCCCAGGCTTCATGATCCAGGGAGGCGACACCGTGAACGGCAATGGAACCGGTTGTGATTCGACCTATGGCTCAATGTTCGCTGATGAAAACTTCAAGATCAACCACTCTGGACCAGGTGAAACTGTGTTTTGTTGATATCCCAATCGTATATATATATACTTATATTTATATATACTACTACTGCATGGAAATTTAATTCTCTGCTTGATTGGCTGGTCAATTTATTTAGGGTTTGTTTCCATGGCCAACTATGCGAAAGATACAAATGGATCCCAGTTCTTCATCACCACCGTAAAGCTAACTCGGTAATATAATCTTTAGAGGCCCTTGAGCTGAGCATTAGTTTTTATACAAATTTCGCCTACTCTGCTGATCAAATTCGAATTTGTTTGTTGATCATGGCCTAATATCTGTATTTGCTCATGTAGGTTGGATGGGAAGCATGTTGTGTTTGGCAAGGTGCTTTCAGGAATGGACCTTGTCTACAAGATTGAAGCTCAAGGGAGTCCGAGTGGTGTTCCTAAGTGCAAAGTCCTCATATCAGATAGCGGTGAACTGAAGTGAAATGATCTTCTTCCATTGAGTCAAGTGAAAGCTTAATAACAATCTACTCCTATTTATGCAATGGCAGAGCTCCTGCCTCCTTCCTCGAAAAAAAAATCTACTCCTATTTGAAGTCATGTCGTTGTATGTGTGTACGTGATTAATTTGTACTAGTTTTGTTTGGTTTGGACTGACTTTGGAGCCCATTTCTGTTGACTATAATGACCTGCTTGTGTCCCTTTGTTGTAAAATGGAGTGTTTCATTAAACAAGTAATACATCTTATTTGGTTCCATTGCTTGAATATTTTTCCATGGTTATTCAGAAATCAGGATAGCTATGAGAAGTTAATGCCTAATTATCAATCAGTGCATTCATAGATGCATTGGTCTTCTTCATCATTTCCATCGATGACAAAATGATATGCTTAATCTGCACTCTTTAAAACTTACAAAAAGCACCTAAACGAGTGTGATTAATGCAGAATCAGCCGCGACTCCGCGGGTAGTATATCCCTCCATAAAAAAAATCTCAACTTTACAGTTTTCCAGAAAATTCTTAAACAATTTGTATTTTTCAACAATTGATGTCTTAAATCAATTATGGCTTCAGCTAAATTGAGATATACGCCATTAAATCGTTTTCGTTAAATCTTGGCCGCAAAACTAATAGGCTCGAGATATTTTTTATTGAGAGAGTATTATTAACCACAAGCCCTGACGCTGACAGGTAGGCCCCACCAGTCATTCGTTCCCACCTGTCAGTACATCGTCTCTCCGCTCCCCCTTCGCTATTTCTTCGTGGACTCCAGAGTGCGGAGACTGCAGAGTGGTGCAGCCACACAGATCTACCAATTCTTCCATCCTCCTCATCGGCGGCGCGCGAGCGAGATTCGAGATGATGGCGAGGAGGAGCCCGCCGGCGAGGCGGTCGGTGTGCCTCTGGATCGTGCTCATCGCCTCCACCCTGGCGCTCGCCCAGGTGCTCATCCACCTCGTCCGTCTCCCACACCTCGCTCTTCCTCTTCTCTGTATCTGGGGGGTGTGATGCGTGTGTCCTCTCCGATCTGATTAGTTATTACTGTATATCTGTAGTATTCTCTTGGATTTGTTTGATCTGGAATTCTGGATCCAATTGTCCCAGATGTGCTGATTTGTTAGAATTTTGAATGGTATGCTTACCCTTTTTTGGTTGTTTAGGCGAAGAAATCGAAGGCGGATTTGACTGAGGTGACGCACAAGGTCTACTTCGACATTGAGATCGATGGCAAGCCCGCAGGTTTGTGTTGGCCCCCTATACTTGCCTCTACTACCAGATCAGCACGATACGCATGTCCTGATGTGTCTAGTATTAACCATTTTACTTGGATTATTTATGCCCCATCATTTTGCTTAGTGATAGGCTGATATCATCATATATAGAGAGTGGTTACTTCCTTTTAGAGAGAGAATATATTGTGATTAACTGATTACTGCAATTATTATTACTGCTTGGGATTGACCTGAAGTGAACCTCTATCATGTTGAGAATTTGATGTCTTGTATTATTATTTATGTTTAGGGGAAACGTCGATATGATGTGCTATTTCTATTTTTTATAGTGCATTGCCTGTTACCTGATTGGCTCATTAACATTTATTGTTTTTCCCTGTATTGCCATAGGTCGGGTTGTCATGGGACTTTTCGGGAAAACTGTTCCTAAAACAGCAGGTACTATTGGCTTATCAGTTGGTAACAGGAAAATTGTTGTGATATGACAAATGCTAATTGTTCTATGTATACCTTTTCCCTGCAGAGAACTTCCGAGCACTTTGCACAGGTATGCTTGCCAGCAATTTATACAATTTTTCACGTATTAAATTTGTTGAACTGTTGATCCATCTCCTGTTAGTGTTTCCAGATGGTTAATCCCATTGCAAGCTTGGTAATTGCAGTATGTAAAAATTTCCACCATCACAACAATTTCTTTTCCACTTTCACCCAAAATTGTTTTTTTTTTTTTGCACAATCTTGTGACATTGTCGAGTTTGTCCAATCAAATACAGTTTGCAGTTGACTAGTTAATTAGTTATAAATTCATGCAAAATACATTGGCTGTTATCATATTATTCTTATGCAGCTGTAGAATATTATGAAAACCTGTCACTATTTACTTCATATAGGGAGAGTGATCACATTTGGATGGTTAATAGCGCTACACTTTGTATAGTAGCATTCTTTCTCATGCCTGCCTGTGGTTATTATTGTTGGGTTTGATGTAGCGCTTTTGACCTTATTGTTATACAGGAGAGAAAGGTACTGGAAAGAGTGGCAAACCACTCCACTTCAAGGGAAGTGCATTCCACAGAATTATCCCCAGCTTTATGATCCAAGGAGGTGACTTCACACTTGGTGATGGAAGGGGCGGTGAATCTATCTATGGGACAAAGTTCGCCGATGAAAACTTCAAGATCAAGCACACGGGACCAGGTGATTAGCTTTGTTTCTTAAACCATTCTCTTTTTTTTTTTTTACTGGACTAGAGAAACGCTGTTTGAGTGCTAGAGAATCAAATCCTCCTTTGATTTGACTGGCTGTTTATGCAGGCCTTCTGTCCATGGCCAATGCTGGGAGAGACACAAACGGGTCCCAGTTTTTCATCACCACTGTAACCACCAGCTGGTAATCTTCACTTCCTCACTAGTATTTGTAATCATAGCAGCACTATTTCTAATTTGTACTGAAGATTCTCTGAATTGTTTGAACTATTTCTTGATTATGCGCCATTTTTTTTTTCTTCTGTTAGGTTGGACGGCAAACATGTGGTGTTTGGCAAGGTGCTATCTGGAATGGATGTGGTTTACAAGGTTGAAGCTGAGGGCCATCAGAGTGGGTCACCAAAGAGCAAAGTTGTCATTGCAGACAGTGGCGAACTGCCGTTGTAATTTGCTGAAATGATCTTTCACTGAAGCTACTGCTACTGTTGTCGTTGTAGAACTGTTATTAGCTGGTCTGTTTTTCATGCTTCTGCCAAGAATTTGGTCGAAGCAAGTTTCTGTTGACTATAACGACTTCTATGTCGCCTCTTAGTTGCGCAATTTGAAGTGGACTAGCATAAAATGGAGAATTACAGTACTTTTCTAAGTCATCCTGTTCTAAGTCGAATTTCTTTTTAAGTGGATTTCTTACTGTCAAAAGTTTGATTCATATAACTCAGACGAAGACATTCTAGAGTACATTAAGCAGCAAATTTTGAAAAAAAAAATTCATTTTGTCGTTCAGCCTGCTAGATCACGACCGGTTAAATGCTAAATGAGGGTGGATTAATTTGCTGAAACGCACACGTGAATGGTCGTCGAATCAAGACACAAGCTTACTATACCTCGGATAAAAATTATGTATTTCACAAAACCACGTATAGTCCAAGTTGTATAAAAGCATAGCTGTTTTTTTTAGGAATGTGTGTGCATCATAGATGCTCAATGGCAGCGTAAAGAGCGAGAGCGAGATCAACAGTAGCATCCGTTGGTCAATTTCATAACATGTTATAAACAAATAATTTTATAGCTCACACATACAATAAAAAGTTTTAATTTTTAACTTGTTCTATAAATAATATTATATTCTTCATATATCCTATCATTGCTCTTTCTTTATCTATCTTTAAGTGGTTATTTTTCTTGATTTCTGTGTAGCATGCTCCAAACTATTAGTGCAAGAATTAACTCAATTAAGGCAAACTAATCCTCAAACATCCGGATTCCGAAACCCGCCAAGGAGAGAGAGTCATGGGAGAAAACAGCCAGACACCTCCCATACCGTATCCGGACCGTCCATCCCAGATCGGACGGCGAATCCCCACAGGCAAAAGCCGTGTGCTCCTCCTCCCTTCCCCCAAAGCGCCTAATAATTGGCGGCCCGAGTCTCACACAGATCAAACGAATCCAAACAAAAAAACACACACACGAAACCAACCAAACCCAAATAGGGTTAGCTCGACGCGGCGGCGGCGGCGGAGAGGCGGCGATCGGAGATGACGGGGAAGGCGAAGCCGAAGAAGCACACGGCGAAGGAGATCGCGGCGAAGATCGACGCGGCGACGACGAACAGGGGTGGCGGGAAGGCCGGGCAGAAGGATCGGCTAGGGCAGGACAAGGGCGGCCACGCGAAGCTGGAGTGCCCTCTCTGCAAGACCACCGCCCCCGACATCAAATCGATGCAGATCCACCATGAGGCGCGCCATCCCAAGCTCCCCTTCGAGCCGGAGAAGCTCAATAACCTCCACGGCGGCGGCGGCGCCTCGGCCGCCGCAGCCGGCGGTGAGGCCACCTCTTCCAAGCCCAAGCCTGGCGTCCGCGGCAGCCTCAAGAAGTAAAATCGTGATCTTAATCGAATCGAATCCAATCCGCCCCACCCGAATCTAGTCGTCTACTACTTACTACCGTTGTCCTTCCCCTGTGGTGTGGTGCGGTTGTGCTTGATTGATGCTGCTGTTTTTGAGTTATTATTGTTATTACTGCTTCTGCTACATGTCATGATGTGTCGTGTGATAGACGCGTAAAAATTTGCGCTTGCGCACAAATATATGTGTGGCTGTGTTCCGCCGCGTCTTCATCGGCATGTTTAGTTATGTGTTGCTACTAAATGATGCTGTCAATGGTTGATAATGGTTTCTTTGAAACAGCATGGCAAGCTACTATTCATGTAACGTTACACTAGCCTCTACTAAACATTCTATCCTACTAAATTAGCCACAGTTGGCAGAGAGCGAGGTTGTCTGACAAAACTAGAGAAGTTCAGCATGGAAAGGTCTGTCACTGCTCAAACAGTTGCTTAATCCGAGTAAAAAGAGGTGATGGCTAAATCTGTTTGCTCACTCACTTCTATTCCTTGGCAAGAATTAAAGGGTGTGAAAACTAGGAACTTACTGTTGTGATTCTTGTCATGAAAGTGTCTAGCGATTTCTTTTTTAACTTGTTGATCATATGTTTCATGTGGTAGCATATGTTATTCTGGGCAGAACCCATGGCCGATCCGTCTTTAGTGTTGGAAGCATTTCAGTAATTAGGAGAACTGTACCTCATTTGGAGAAGACATGCTGATTTCATAAATCTTCACCTGAAAAACACTTAATTGCAACATTGAACTGAAGGATAATATGCATATTTAGTTTAAGGGAACTTCAGATTGATGAAATTGGGCTTCTTCAATGGTAAAAGGAAGACACTTCTGTCAATTGTGAATTTTAGATGGATAGCCTCACATGGTTTAATTGTCGTATGGTTAGGACTAGGGTCTCCTCCGGTAGGAAACCTGCAGATGACTCTATTACATAACCTTCTGAACCCTTCACAGTGAGTCAGTGACAAGTTGCATCCTTTCTTGCATGTGATTTATTGTACCATACCAATCGTCATTCAGCAAGAGTCTAACTTCCTCTTGAGAATTGTTCTATGGAGTTATGGTTCTCATTTAGCTGTCACATGTCGTTTGATCATGGATTTACCAATGCTGTGGTGTGCAGAAACAAGACATTCAAGGCTTGTAACTTGTCAAAGTAACCAGTTTTTGTCCATTTGGCTGTCAAAGTAACTTGCCTTACCACCATTGAGGCTTAATACCATAAACTGATGGTTTGCACTACTTTATAGAAGCAGGATGCCTTTCTAAAGCTCATGAACTTTAGTTAGTGCAGTGCCCACTGGGGGAGGCATTGCAATGATGTGATATTATGGTGCTTGAAGCATGGGAGGGCATATTATGGTGCTTGAAGCATGGGAGAAGCCTTTCGCTTTTCTTTGTATAGCTAGCATGGAATCGATGTCGAAATGCTGTTTGATTCAAGGCAGGTTCCTTGTATGGATGTCAGGAAACTCTGATGAAGCTTTTATCTCTAAACTTTTAGCTACTTGAAACTTTACTAGCTCAAATTGCCATTAGATGAAAATCATGATATTCTGGTAAAGTTTTCTTGAAATTTATTTTTTAGGAAAAATGTTTGCCAAAATATTTGATTTTATTAGAACCAGATGATATGTATGGATCTAGTGCTGTGCCCCTGAAGGATTGGAAACTACCACCTGTACAGTTATATTGAAATTGAGATGCCAGAATTTCATTGTGCAATCACAACACTAACAAATTTTCCATGCTACGAGACCAGTCCTAGTTGAATATAGTTTGCATATAATGTTGTCATTTATATATTTTACACTTGAGGTAATACAAAAAATGTAACCGTGACAGTAATGACAATTTACATCAGACACAACAATTGAGGCAACAGACTCATTACTAGACAGACACAACTACAAACACTTGAACAAAGGATAGAACACGTTGGATCCCATCATCACAGAAGAACAACAATCTTGCCGCAGGTATTGTATAATCAATAGCTCAACTTTGTTTCAGGATGAGTAACCAGCTAGAGAACAATCTGCTGAAAAAACAAGATAAGTTATTTTAGTGAAATAAATGTACCAAAACAACAGAGGTCACACATTTTTTCAGTTCTTTTGTTAAGTCAGGCTCTACAAGTGAATTGAATCTTTGGGTAGCTTTAGGTGCATAATTTCTCTTGGTATGACATGCTACGGCAGACGATAAGAATGCTGTATGATTTGCTATGATATATAATTAAGTAACAAGCTGGTCAGAGGTATAACCTTTCTTCATTGCTGAAGATGTGTTTCTCTTTGTTAACCGCTTGTGGGCTGTAAAAACAACGGTTGAAGATGGAGTATCACTGACTGTTGTTAGTCAATGGCACCTCCATTGCTGAAGAAATGGCTCCACTGATATGAGCTCAGAACAATGACATAATATTCTAGCTTATTCGCAGGATATGAGCTCAGTATCCTGAACATCTTCCTGATGATGGAACATAAACCAATGCTACAAATGGTAATTACACGCTTTACAAAAGTGGCTGGCATATATATAAAACTGACTGGTATCTTGACGTAGGAAAGCTGTAGCGGAGAACTGTACAAACATGAAAGCAATTCTGCTGCTGCTGTTCAGGACTTCCCCGTATGATATCTAAGCATCATCGGAGCCACTGAAAGAACCTTCCCGTGTTTTGGGAGTTGGTGGATCCTCCACAAGAAGAGGGTCTAAATAGCCAATTGCCAGAACTCTTTGTGCCTCATTGTAACGGGCCCAGGTAACAAGGTATAGTCCAGCAATGATAAAGACTCCCCCAATAATGCTGAAAAAGAAGTAGAATGGAAACATACAACGTGTGACTATTTATGCATTTTGAATATTATTGAATTCTATAATTTAGAGGTTCAAAAGGAACTTTTCTAAAATATCATGGGATAATAAAACTCTTGGTAATGTTATGTGTAAAGAAAAAACTATCAATCTAGCATATGTTGCCAGTAAAAAAATAAACAGTAACATTAGCAAGAAGATTATTTGTCCGAGAGGGCATCAGAAACAATTAATGAACACAATGTAGTGTCTATGGTTCAAGGAATCCAAGATTTCAGAAACCATCAAATCGTAATGTTCAAACGACATATTTTACATGATAACATGCCAGAGTTATCTGTCATACCTTCCAAGATATATTGGGGTACCGAGAAATATAGTTGATAAGATGGTAGAACATGCTGGTTGGAGTGGATTGTAGAGGGCAACTAGAGAAGGACCAAGAATTTTGTTTGACCAAGTCATGATTGCATAGTTCATGCAAGATGCAATAATTCCCTGGTGGCGCAAACCAATAAAATTTGTTAGAACATGCTAGGAGAGGTTCATAAATGTTAGCATTGACCATACAAGTCGTGTAATATAATCCTAAGGGAATATAAACACGCTTACAGCATATAGAATAGCTATAATCTCGGTTGTTGTCAATGCCCACTCGTGGAGCCCATCTGTTGCAACCACCCCTGTCAGCACCATGAAGATAGTGGCAAATGAATAAGAGTAAGCTGTTAAGGATAAGCTTGAGGGATATTTTATCAGCACCGGAGCCTGCACACAGCCATTTATATTGCTGTCAGTGTCACTAGATATTTCTTTTATGTCAAGTACAAAGACATTTTATCAACATATAGGTACAGTGGATATTAAGCACACAAAGAAATGAACACAGATTAGAGCATATATGCTCCCAGATTTGCATGACCTGAATGACCAGATAAGCACCCATCAAGAAGCAATTCCCAATGAGGCAGATCACACCAAGATGCCAGGTTTCTACACCATATTGCAGCAATGTCGATGTCAACCACTGAGACGAGTAAGAATTGCTGCTCCATGTGTCGGCGGCCACAACATTTTCACCCACACCATTGGAGCCGCCGCCTCCTCCCATGCCAATCAAGGATGGTCCTCTATAGAACACCATCAAGATAGCTCCAGCTACGCACACAGCTGTACCAAGAACCTTGACAATGCCGTCCTTGGTGAAGATATTGATCACCTCAACACTGGAAAACGCATAATTTTACTCAATTCAGTTGACATTTTTTTTCCGGGGAATTCAGTTGACATCTGAACCCAATGCAACATCAGAATTCAGAAACACATAACTTCTTTTTTACTACGAATCAGTACCATTTTTACATAATCCAGTTCAAATTCGAAGCCAATGCAACATCAGGAGGATATAATTCTACAAATCAGACAGTAATTTACCCAACAATTGCAGCCAAGAGGAATGTGAACACCGGTATAGCCGGCTGGAAAGCAGCTGCGTAGGAGGCGTTGGTGAAGCTGAGTCCAAGCAGGAACAGTAGCTGGTTCCCAAATATCCTGGAGAGTACCCAAAAAAAAAAACCAATTGAAAACCTTGCTTTCCACATCAATAACAAGATTAACAGAAGGGGGTCGAGAAGGAATCAGTGAACAAACAGATGAATCACCCGGTGAAGCCGAGGAGGGCGAAGGAGGCGAGGAGCTGAGGGGTGAGGGGGCGGCGGGAGGATCGCTCGCGGAAGAAGGCGGCGGGGGCGAGGAGGGCGAGGGCGACGAGGTCGCGGTAGACGCAGAAGACGATCTGGTTCATGCCGACGTTGAGCACGGACTTGGTGAGGACATGGTAGCCGCCGTAGGCCAGCTGCGTGAACGCCATCCCGGCGTGCGCCCTCCACGCCTTGTCCCCCCATAGCAGACGCCCGCTCCCGCTTATGCTCCACACCGACGACGACCACCGCTGCAGCAGCGTCATCTTCGTCTCCGGCGACTCCGCCGCCGTGATTGCTCGCCGCCGGTTGGTTGGTTTTTTCTTTTTTCTTTTTTTTTCTTTTTTGGGTGGCTTGGCTTGTTGAGCTTGTTTTGGAATGTGGCGGCTGCAGTTTGTTGTTGCTGTTGCTGCTGCCTTTTTATTTTTGTTGATGACTTTGATTATGCGTGTGAGTTATAGCTTGCGTGGCAGATTAGTTTATAATTTTATAATAGTAGAAAATTAGCGAGTGCCACGCACGCTAAAAGGTCAGAGAGAAGTCTCGCTTTTTTATTTAGGAAACCGGGAGGAAAGTCATTGAGTTAGTGATGCTTGCAGCAAATCCGTGCACGCTTAATTTTGAGTAATTAATGTAGTGCAACGATATGTCAATTTTGAGAGTAGTTGTCACCAGGATATCGATATAATCGTGACCGCATGGAACGTACAGATTTTTGTGAGATTCTCGCCATCCAGAAGAAATGGAAAAAATCTCACCATCCAAGGATGGGGGCGTCATTGCCTATCGTATCTAGCTGGAATTCGACTGCTCTTATCAATAGGTAGTGTTCGCCAGTACTAGCTTTTAGGCTAAAAAATACAATTCTTTTTTTTTCTCGGCATACTTTTCAAACTGAGAATAGAAGTTTTCTACACGAAAGTTATTTAGAAAATTAAATTAAATATCTTTTACTTCCTCCGTACCATGATTCAAATCCTATAGTAAGTTTTAAATATCCAATGATTAATTAATTACACGCTAGTGATATTTCTTTTTTTTATTCTTTTTAGCAACCCACTTTAACTAGCATGCCCATAGTCTCAAAAAAAAAACAGCGTAAGAGCTGCTTTGAATCGAACGATTACGAAAATGGAGCAATAGGAAAAACAATAGATTTTCATAGGAATGCAAGTGTGAAATAGAGAATTGCAAAACATAGAAAAAAATATAGAAATGATCATTTGATAGAAATGTAGAAAAAAAAAAGCAAGAATTAGATGAGAAAGATAGACTCAGAGGAAATTTTCTAAGATATTGGAGCTCTTGGAAAAGTTTCTCAAAAAATGTGCATGCAATAAACCATTCCATAGGAATTTTATTGGATTTTGGTATCTCCAATCATTTGTTTCAAATCCTATAGGATTTGCGTCTTATAAATTTTCTTCAAAAATCCTTTGAATCAAAGAGGGCCTAAATGTAATTCTCGACGTTTTTGTTTTACTGTAGTGTCTACCAACTACAGCCACTATTTGTTCATTTGTTAGACCAGTAGAATGCCCGTGCTTTGCTACGGATAAAAAAACATATTATGTTATTTTCTACAATAAACCGAAAAGTATTTTTTATGAGATATATGACCATCTTTTTTATTAGGAAATTTTCACCTCAATCTTATTTTACAAGAGGATATTTATCTCAATGCTAGCTTTGTTTTTTAATATTACGAAGTTATGGGGTAAATTGCAATAAAAGTAGGTGGTGATGTTGGCATATTCACTGTCAGCACCACTGTGTCTTTTGCAGTGTTCATTTGTTAGACATTGGTAAAAGGCACTCCTTCCAATTTTAAATGATGTGTTAGCTCTAACTGATAGACGTTAAAAAAATAACTGAGATAGTATTAAATAAAAAAAATATCTGTAGCAGGATTGGTTAATCCTGTATAAGATCGTAAGACTGAAATCTTTCCTCGCCTCCTCGCTTCCCTTGGGTTGCTGCCGCGAGAGCAGCCGCAAGGAAGGCTTCTGCTTCCCCGCCTTGTGCTAGCCGGCTAGCACGTGTGAGGCTGGCGACGGTGGAGCTTGTGGTCGGTGGCCTTTTTTGTTGGGGCCGACGGCAATCTCCTTGGAAGGACGGCGTGGTGTCGCAGATTGTCGGCAGTGGAGGTTGCTCCCTTTCTCTTTCTTTTTCTTCCAGGTGTAGGCTGGGTGGTGGCCGGCGTCGGCTATTTGTGTGCATTGCTAGCGCCAGTGAAACTCAGGGGGAAGGGCTCAACATGGAGGCCGTTTAGTGGTCTTGTCAGCCCTTCTCTCCCTATTTGTCTCGGGAGGGTGGCGGCATGTTTGATCGTTTTAGACTTTGCTGATTGTCGTCGTTTGTTGCTCAATACTTTTTGTGATAGTGCTCCTTCCCTTCTCTTTTAGCGTGTTATGCATGCAGTATGTCCTATTGCAATTTTTGATGTCAGGTGGCAGGGTCTTGTTGGTGTGCAGGTTTTCATTGTGCATGTGCTGGTGTTGACAACTTCAAGTGTCTATCCATATTGATGGAGTAGTGTGATTGATCTTCAGGTGAAAACATTGCCTGTTTTGTTGGTGCTAGCAAGAATGGCGTCTTTGGACGCCATTGGAGGCATTGTTACAGGATCCTTCTCCTACTCCTTTGGGACTTTTTCCGGGTGAAAACCTTAGATTTTTCTTGATTAAGCGATGTCACTATTCTGTCGGCATGAACTTCTTGAAGGCTTCATGTTAGGAGTTTTTTTTCCTTTTTTGGTCCGCTATTTGCGGTGGCCAAATCTGTGTTGTTAATGATTTTTGTTTGTCAGGGTTTTTGCTGGTTTTCTCTGATAAACCGTGTGGTTCTAAACTAAATTATTTTTTTCTTATAAACTGAATTAATTTTTTCTTATAAACTGAATTAATTTTTTCTTCTATAAAAATTTATAGGAGCTCCATGTTCTCTTCGAGGTACCTGGAAAAAATCATAAGACTATAACTTCGTTTTTTTGAGATGAGGGAGTATATATGCAATCGAAAGAAATAAAAGGCTGTTACTGTTGGACAGAAAGTGAGATGAGTGAGATATATTTCATCTTCCATCTTAGGCCCAGTTCTTTTCAGCTTATTTCGGATTATTACCACCGGATTATTGCAGGCACGTTTATCAAGCCATCAAACGGTGTATTTTTTTGAATTTATATATATATATATATAACTTCTTTTAAAAAGTCAAATAAATCTATTTATGAAGTTTGCAGTTGCTAATACTCAATTAATCATACACTAATAATATTTTCCGTTTTACGTGCCCGAAATAATCCACCTGATTCAAACGGGGCCTTACTCTGTATCCAATCAGCACAGGGAGTAGACAGCTCGTAATGAGACGACCAGATCGTAAAATGTGCTATGGCAAATTCGTGTCCAATCAGTCCTCGCAAAAAAAAAAAAAAATCGTGTCCAATCAGCACACCAGATCGTTTTATTTGTGCCCAATCATCACACAGATCGTAACGAGACGACCGAATCGATCGTAACGAGAGCGAGATTGGCCGCGGCTGGTCGAGGAGGCGTACTGCCGTCTCCCACCGTGCTTCTCTCTATTAAGCCTTTCGTTTTCTTACTTTTCTATCGCCAACCAGTGTACCACTCACCGTGATGAATGCACTTTTAGATAACAGTGAAAATGATTTACATCCCGGCTTTTATTGCAAGACAAGCAGCCAATAAATTCATCATAATAATAAAAAGATGTATAAAGCGAGGATAAACCCTTATATGCTCGTCTTATTGACTATTGCTAATATTTACATATTTTCCGGTCCAAATACAAATATTTAGGCTAGGATATAATATATTCTAGCCTAAATACTTTTTTTTGGATGAAGGAAGTATATTCTACCAATGATTCTACATTTATAGTGAAATAAGAAAGACCATTGGCTATTAACTTTAAAAGTATATAAAAACAGATAGAGACATAAAGATAACCTGGATAGGACTGCTATGAATGAATTGAGAACAGCAGCGACGGTCGACGGTGAGGATGACGGGGGCGGTGATCACGCTGAATGAAAATAGATGCTCGCACTATGCTCTGTATTCAAACCACCGGATTCCATTTCTTCTCCAGCTAATTATAACCCCGCCGCCGGCTAACTTCTAAAAGAATCATGAATTGGGAGCGGTTTGTGATGGACAACGGCTACCAGAACACTGTAGAATTGAATATTAAACCTTAATTTTGATGTTGATTATGAGGTTTTTCTATGATAATCTTTTTTTTAAGTTTTGGATTTTTATTACTCAAAAAAGTTTTGGATTTTCAAATCATGATAATACAGATACAAAAGATTTATCCATAAATTATTTTAATTACTTTGTACGTGTGTCAACCATTTATTAAAAAGCGAAACGATCACCGCCTAAATTAATTGAATTTTGGTGTCTGCGTGTTTATAGTACCAGTTCGATTGTACGAGTACGACAAGAGCGACTTCTTCTATAACGTCTATTTCAGAAATGTGGCTAACAATGTTCAAAGTTTGACCGCTCATACGTTTAGAATAGATATTTTGTTGGCTATGCTATATACTTTACTTGTAAGGTAAGTATAAAAATATGTTAGTACTATACTCGTTTTGGGAAATGGATAAAAAAAACCATGTTTGTGGACTATTCAATGTACTTACAGTCCCACTTATAAGGTATTTTATAAATTTATTAGAGATTTTTTGCACGGTGAAGTCAAACCGTATCGATTATCAATAAAAAAACGGATGTACAAGTACTACAGTTTATACTATTATCAAATGTACTATATATAGTGTTTTACTTTGATGAGAAACATCATCCCATGTTAATTTCGGCCCATGTTACTATCCTATGTTAAACTATATCAGCCCGAAAGTTCTCTGGGCTAATATGAAGGAAGGATCACTCGGCCCAGTTTGATGCCGAAATGGCAAATCTCAAGGCCCAAACCCTGAAAGAAAACCTCAGCATCAGGCTTGGCAAATCGCTCTATCTTGATCTCAGTTGCAAATTGGAACTTGATCTCAGTTTGGAACAGAGGATTCCGTTGGAACTTGTGGACGAACCGAAATGGTTCCAGTGAAATTACTACTACTTTCAAAAAGGCCTGAAATGTCTGAACTCCGAAGCAGTACGAACCAGAATGATTCCAGTGAAATTACTCTACCTTCAACAAGGCTTGAAATCTCTGAACTCCGAATTAGCTCGCGATAAACATGACATGTCGGAATGTCTCTGAATACCAGCAAACCTACTGCTGATTCTGAACTAGTTCACCACAGTAAAAATGCTCCGATCATCAAAACAACAGGGCTCCAGATTCAAGCATTCGAACCAAGTGATTTGCAATGGGGATACCTAGTTGCCTACCACTATTCAGGCACATATGTCATTGTATCAATGCAGAAGCCACAGTTAAGTCAATGTCAATTTGTTGATCCGGACCCAGATATAAAATGCAGCAGAAGCAACAATCCAGCCAAAGGTCGCAACAACAACAAAAGCAACGCAACGGCTGTTCAGCGACGTGCCACAACATAGCATGAACCATCTGCCACAGTGGAGCATATAATAAAACCTGGGCCTGATGCAGAGCTGTCACCACCAACACAAAGGAGAGAAAATTTGGGACTGATGAAAACGACCCGTGATCAGAATACTGGTTAGGTGTTCAGGTTTGGTGTGTTAACCTGACCTCTTCGTTTTATCAAATGTTCACAGGCCAATTAAACCCCAGTTTCTTTTTGTAATGTATATATACTGGTACTGTACATCTCCGTTGAAACTTCTACCCCTTTGGTTGAATTGTACAAGAACCAAGAGCTGAAGACCAGATATGCTTCGCTAATCAGGAAAATTTAACAGTGAAAATGAAGTCCTTTGGAAATTCATCAGAAACTTGCATCAAATGAATTTGAATTGTCTTTTGTGCTATCTTCAAAGTTAAGAGCACAAATATTTTTGTCAAGAAAAAGAAAACGGAACTAGGAGTTATCTCTCCATAGAAGGTCTGAAACTCTAAATCGGTGAAGGGGGGCCGGGGGCCCCAGTAAAAGAGCAAACCCCAAATACTCACCAACATAGACCCACTGCTTGATTTGCCAAATCTTCATGTGACTTACAGATGTCATCATGCAGGGGTCAAAACATGCCAATGTAAAACAGGTGGTTTCTTCTAGAATAATTAGAGCACATAGATTTAAGATCCCTTTGCTAAGTGTCTCTAATACCGCTGTCAAGAAAGCAGCTTACCAACCAGATGAACGACACGATTGATGAGAAGATGTCTACCTAACCTCGTCGTGTAGAAACGAGGTCGCTCTCACAACTAACACTCACTGCCATGTTTGGGACGAAAAGGACTCCCAAAGTTCCAAAAGACAAAGTGATTTGGGATTGACACTTACTCTGGTTCAAGATTCTGAGTAGCACACAAGCCAAGTTAATTTGTTACTGAAAAACTATCTTCACACTTGTATCACTATCACAAATCACAATGTCAAGTTCATACCACAATTTTAATTTCCTATAGATAATGACTCCTCAATTTTTTCATGACAATGCCAATTTATTTCTTCATCCTCATATAATCACTCCAAGATAAGCTTTTTTGTTTCGCACAACTGGTAAGGAACAAAGAGTTGAAAGAACCCTGTAAAGAATAATACAGATGCATGTATGCACATTGCAATGCATATGAGCATCAAGAACATAACTTGAGTAACAGAGCATTTCATGATACAGTACCATGGAGCCATGGAAGCGCAGATGACGAAGCTACTTCCGGACCGGGGTGTTGTTGGGAGCGTGCGGCGAACCTTCGAACAGCTGCTTCCGGAGCACATCATGGAGGCCATCAAAGAGCTTCTTCTTGACAGAATCCATTGCCCACTCGAGTCGATTGAGCAACTCTGTTGAGTTCTTGTTGTACATGAAGAGGCCATTGTAGAGATCAAAGCTGTCACTGCAGGTGTTGTCAACGAGCCGGAGCAGCGTCTCGTAACCCTTGGTGTTGATCGGCGTGGACCGGAGCTCGAGCATGGCGAGCATCCGTCCCACGGTGTGGGTGAGGAACTGCGTCTCGGCGGCGTGCGCGTCGTGCTCGGCGCAGCTCATCTCCACCATGCGGCACCCCTCCCGCTCGAAGATGTTGAGGAACGCGTCGGCGCGGGCTCGCCGCGCCGGGCAATCGCCGACGCGGACCTTGTCGAACACGAAGGGGAGCCCATCCCATCCATCTCTTGCGGATTCCGGGCCAAACATGGGATGAGTACAGATTACATCGAAATCCGGAGGAAGCGTACTTAGAAGGAGATTTTTGGGGAATTCCTTGACGGAGAGCACATCGACGAAGAGGGTATTGCGGCGGAGGCGATGGAGCGGGAGCGAGCGGAGGACGGCCTCGGCGGAGAGAATCGAGGTGGCGAGGAGGACGACATCGGGGTGGCACTCGCAGAGATCGTGAGGGTCCTGGAAGTAGGAGGCGCCGACGGCGGTGGCGAGCGAGGAGTAGTCGGAGCGGGAGTGGGCGAGCAGCGTGTGCCCCTGCCTCGCGAACGTCTTCGCGAGGAACTGCCCGAAGTTTCCGAACCCGACGATGGCGATCTTCAGCCGCTGCCTCTCCTCCAGTAGCCCCGCCGCGCGCGACTCGTAGTCGAACGGCTGCGCCGCGTCGATTGCGCGGATGGTGCGTGCCCTCCTCGCGCGGAGTGGGGAGGATTGGCGGCGGGAGGCCGCCGCCGAGCGGAATTGGTGGCTCGCCGGCGGCGGCGGGTGGTGGTGGTGGCGGCGGTGGGGATTGGGGAGGCGGAGGGTGGAGGTGGAAGACGACAGCATCTCGCCGATTTCTCTCGGGAAATTTTTTGGGGAAAAATCTCGGCTATCTCAGCTTCAACACACACTGGTGTTTTGCTTTGCCTTTGCGTTTGCTTTGCTCTCTGCTTGTGTTGTGTGGGCTGGGGTTTGGGGGAAATGGTATAGTTAATTAAGTGAGTGATGGTGATTAGTTAGTCAATTAATTAAGTGTGTGTGTCTAGTGCCAACTAATGGTGATTAGTAAAGTTATCAACTGGAAGAAGAAAGGACAGTGTTGTTCGTTGGGATGGATCATGTCTGCTACTAGTAGAGTAGAGAGTACTGGTAGAACTAGCCAGTACTCTAATGGTGATGGCCTGATTAACAGACACTAAACTACAGATTAGGAGGCACTAAACTATGAGAGGGCAAACATGTCAGCGGTTGGACCACTGGTGAAATATTCCATTGCACATCTTAAATAGTGGTGATGGAGAAAGGAAAATTTTATTTGAGCAAGTTGAGAGCTTTTCAATTGACATTACCGAAAGAATTGTTCTTTTTTCTGAAAGGAATAAGTTTTGCTTGTTCAACTTTGCAGATTCGCAGTGGCATCCATGCCCCGCTTAGAGTGTCATTAACAGCTGTCATATTTTTAAGACCATCGATATGTCACTTTTGCAGTAGGCTGCGATTTGAAAAATGCAGAGCTAAATTTGTTCTGCCGAGATGATCTTTTAGTTCCTAGAAAAGCACCACCGATGATAGTAAAAAATTAGCAAAACTGCAAATCTCTAAATAGATTGGATATGTTCATTTGGTACTGATGCTATAGCTCAGTGGAGCATTATACTGATTCTAGGCATAAAAATTCAGACAAATTCGTAAGAATCCCGTTTACAAATCAGGGCCTTTTATGTAGTGAATCCTGAAGATACCATGAGGACCCCAGATATTTTTCTACTAAATGAATACAAGTCCCTCGAAGACAAGCCTACGACAAAAGGCACCAACAAAATTCAGTCACACGGTATACATGACTATCGCATCACAACTCACAGGTTGACTAGAAGCTGCAGCCACCAAACACCAGTGACCCGTGGACCCTGGTGGTCTTCAGAAAGGGAGCATGCATATGTCGCTAATGACATCACCAAAACTGCAAGGGCGATCTCCTGTGGAAACATTGTGCAGATTATACACCACAACTCATTTTCTTCTACGATGACGGTGACTATAATGTCGTTCGGAGTCGGAATGATCAGAAGAACTTGAATCAGAGTAGTGCCGGTTCACTTTCGATGCCCTTGAGTGCTTATTTCTCTCGTAAGGCCTTGATTCAGTGTAGTCCCGCTTATCTCTTGATCTCTTTGAATGCTTACCACTGTCATGCTTGTTCAAGTCAGTATAGGTCCTCTTCTCCTTTGATCTCCTTGAATGCCTATCAAGCTCAGGAGAACTCGAGTCACTGTCCTTTGATCTCCTAGAATGCCTGTTGCGCTCAGGAGAACTCGAGTCACTATAGTATCTCCTTTCTCTCGACCTCCTTGAATGCCTGTTGTGCTCAGGAGAACTCCTAGAAGAACTTGAATCGCTGTAGTATTGCCTGTCCTTGTGTCTCACTGAATGCTTCTCACTCTCAGAAGAACTTGTTTCACTGTAGTGATGCTTCTCGCTTGATCGCCTTAAGTGCCCCTTGTGAGCCATGTCGCCTTTATCTTTAGAGAAGGAAGATGGCACACTTTCAGTCGCATTTCTTTTCTTCTTCCTATGCTCTCTCTTCGTACGTCTCTTTGTACCTTTATCAACTTCCACTTCTGAATCAGACGAAGACTCTGACAGGTGTTTCTTCTTGTGCTTTGATTTTTGCTTGCCCTTTCTATCTTTCATCTCAGCACCAGAAAATGATGAATCAGAGTGATGTTCTTTCTTTCTCTTGCTCCTTGATGTCCTGTTGCTCTTCTCAGCTTCAGAGTCTGACAATTCCTCATGAAGAGCAGGCTCACCCTGCCTATGCTTTCTTTTACTCTTGGAGCGTTTCTTCGATTTGCTAGCAGAGAAGTTGGAAAGAAGAGCTGGAATATCACATCCGCCAAGAAATCCTGAAATATAAGAAGCCAAAATATTAGCCATAAATTTTACTGAGAGCTGTATAGCACTGATGATAAAAAGTTTGTCAATGCACAATGTCCATGTTCTACATGACATACCTCCATATTCATCAAAGATGTCTTCTGCTACAATCTGCTGATTAGGATCATCAGGGTTGTATCCACCACGCGGAGGGCTCATGCCTGGCTTTTGCCTAAGTTCCCACTTCAAAGGCTAGGCAATAGCTTATTTTGTTAAAACATTTTAAACTTTCAACGAAGCACAGTGAGGAAAAAGGTGAGGGCATAAATGTGCATCTAAATATTGGCACGCTAAAAGAAGAGAATAAATATTTTTAGAATTGCTGGTTAAATATTCAGCAATCTGTCCATGGTATTACAATTGATGACAGTTGCGATATCATATATTAATCAACCAAGCTTCAGGGGGTGGGGGGGATGCAAATATAGTTAAGTTGGTATCATGAGTCAAATCATATGCAGTTAAAGGGGCAGGTCAAACCAGCAATACAAATTCTAGATCACTAGTTGCATGTTCTTGTAACGGGAAGCTTATTTGTATGTAAATTGCAATAGGGGGAGCATTTTTGACAAAAAAAAGTCTAACCTCACTTGAATCAGTCTGTGCCATTATAGCTGTAAGAGGATCATCCCTTTTCAATCGGCTCTCCTCGTTAGGCATGATCACATCCTTCAATGGGCACTCGCGGTCACCACTCTGATGGCCATAGTTTCCACACCTTAAACATCTAACATTACGAATTTCAACTCCAAATGGTTTAACCCTCGCAGGAGCACCTGTCTCCAACCTGATAGCAAGAATGAAAGTCAGAAACACATATTAAACATTATTAAGTTACTCAAGAGTTATCTCAAAGCAGCACAATGATATGATTACTCCCTTGAGTCATGAAAGCATGCCAACCTACAATGCACACAATCAAATTATATTAATTTCGGGCAACCACATAATTTTATATGTAGTTTGGGTGTATGGAAATTTTAGTAAATTTGTTTATTTCTGTTACAAAAATACATAGCAATACACTCTTGTAACTATTATTGAATACATGGATGATAAAATTTAGAGTCAAAGCTGCATCTCATGCCTTTAAAGAGTAGAACTACATACATATTTTCAGAGTGGAGTCTAGTGGTTGTATGTGAATAAGGTGGAACTGAGAATACCCCAAAGTTACAAATCAAGTCATTCAGAGAAAATAAAAACAAAAACGAATTCCTGTTTGATTATTTGAGATCGGAAAAGGGAAGTGACTGTGTGTGCTACTCCTATTTGGTGGTTGTTCAAAAATTTATCACAAAACAAGGTGAAGCGAAGTACCTTGGAGCATTCTTCAGTACTTCAAATTCTTGTTCTGTTGGCAATGAACGTCCAAAAACATCTTTTGGCCTGCTTTTCTTATCTTGACCTGTGTGGGTCTTGTCAGGTTCGTTATCTGGCCTGTGGTAACAGAGTCAGACATTAGACAATTGATTTGAGACTTTGAGAGAATAATTCACAAGTCATAAAAGTGAAAAAAGATGCTCAATTACATTGAAGATGTGCTTGCAACTTCATCACCTTGACCAGACCTCCTCTTCTCATCTTCAATTTCAGCTGCTTTTGCACTCTCTGCGTTGTAGCCAGGTGGTCGCACATACATGAAACTCACAGCTTTCATTATCTCCATCTGAACTTGAGATACATATTGGATATCAACAACATAAATTCTTCATGGGTGACACAGAAGCATGAAATTGAAACATACGAGTAATTGTTCAGTGCAACTTAAAATAAAAGCTCCTAAAGATGCATGCAACTAGCAATCATAGCAACTAGATTTCCCAGTATTAGTTAGGTTTGCAGCTCATGTCCATGTGCAGATAAATCTTTCCTCATTTCTAGTGTGTAATTTAGTGATTTATGACACATGCCAATACATGTAACTATGTATCAAACATAAATTTATGATCACTGATATTGTCATCCATGGAGCAAACAAGACAATGAACAGTTGAACACAAGGAAAGCCTACAACCAAACTCATGGCATGCACTAGTCAACGGTTTGTCTGCGAACGTGCGATCGAACATTAATGTTATTTAGGGATTGAAAATACAATTCTCCTAGCAAATACACAAAGTAGCTAGATTGAACCAGGGCTCCAACTATTTTCCTGCCTCCACTACTGTCCACAAGCAATACAAATGTCATTACTTATTAATGGCGGTATCGGATCAAAAACATAGGCTCCTTAATCTAATGGTGATAAATAACTGATTCAGTGCCTAACAAATACTAAGAGTAGTTAGCTAATAGAGGTAGCGAGTATGAGAATACTTAGGGTTCCATTATACCTTCTCCTTGTCCTTCTTGGAGAAGAGCGCGGTCTGGCGGAAGAACTCCTGCTCCTGCGCGAACTCCCGCTGCACCTCCTCCTGCCGGCGCGCGCGGTTGGCGTGGACCTGCTCGGCGATCCACTTCCGCCGCTGGTTAGGGTATGAGAGGGGATGCCATGGCTTCTGGTTCAGGTACGAGTGGCTCCACGCCGTCCCCGACTTCTCCTTCAGCTCCACCTCCCCCGCCGCCGCAATCTTCCTCCCCCCGACGCCGCTCCCCGTCACCTCCTCCTCCATCTCCGGCCGCCTCCCGATTCCCCGCCGCCGCCGTTCGCCGATGGATTCCACCCCTCTCTCTTCTTCCTAAGCGGATTCTGATTCTCTCCCCTTCTTCGACCGAGGAGGAGGAGATGGGTTTGGTTTCATGAGATGGGCCGGAAAGGTGGAATGGGCCGGCCCATTTAAGAGGCCCGCTTCGTTTTCGCGAAACCTAGATAGATCTCTCCACCATTTCTAGGCTAGTGATAGATACAGCCGCGCCGGCGAGACGCTCACCTTGACGCGACGGCATGGCGATGTCGAGCTCCTCTTCCTCCTCCTCCTCCGTGCGATTACGGATGAATCCGGCGAACTATTTCCGCCCATCGGCTGCTCCGAGCAGCCTCCATTTGCTCCGGCGTCTTCCGGTGGCAGCTTCCCCGCTCCGGCTTCGTGCCGCCCGCGCCACGGAAGGGGATGCACGGCAACTGTTCGACGAAATGCCTCGCGGCGTTGAGGAGGTTGGTGAGGAGGAGGAGGAGCGGCAACGGCGGCGTCTCAAGATCGCCGTAGTGGGATTCGGGAACTACGGCCAGTTCCTGACTCGTACGCTGGTGCGGCAGGGGCACACCATCCTGGCGCACTCCCGCTCCGACTACTCCGCCGTCGCAGCCGAGCTCGGCGCCACCTTCTTCCCCGACGCCGACGACCTCTGCGAGTGCCACCCCGACGTGGTCCTCCTCGTCACCTCCATCCTCTCCACAGACTCCGTCCTCCGATCACTCCCCGTCCACCGCCTCCGCCGCGACACCCTCTTCGCCGACGTGCTCTCCGTGAAGGAATTCCCCAAAAACCTCCTCCTCAACACACTCCCGGAGGAATTCGACATCATCTGTACCCACCCAATGTTCGGCCCGGAGTCCGCCGGCGACGGCTGGGCCGGCCTCCCCTTCGTGTTCGACGAGGTCCGCGTCCGCGGTGGCTGCCCGGCGCGCCGCGCACGCGCCGACGCGTTCCTCGACGTGTTCGCTCGTGAGGGTTGCCGCATGGTGGAGATGAGCTGCGCCGAGCACGACGCGAACGCCGCCGAGACGCAGTTCCTCACCCACACCGTGGGACGGACGCTCGCCATGCTCGAGCTCCGTCCCACGCCGATCGACACCAAGGGTTACGAGACGCTGCTCCGGCTCGTCGACAACACCTGCAGTGATAGCTTTGATCTCTACAATGGCCTCTTCATGTACAACAACAATTCCACCGAGTTGCTCAATCGGCTTGAATGGGCTATGGATTCTGTGAAGAAGAAGCTCTTTGATGGCCTCCATGATGTGCTCCGGAAGCAGCTGTTTGAGGGCTCGCCGCCGTTGGACTCCGGCTCCGCCGTCGCAGCAGTCGGGTCGCCGGTTGATGACGTGGCGATTGGTGATGGTGATGTGGACAGTGACTATGATGAGGAGGAAAAGGAATAAATTGGTGATCGCGGTGTTTTGCTAACTCTGATGTCGATCTGTCCTGAAGGCGTGGCCGTGGTCCATTCTTGCGTTATTTGCAAGATTTGAAAGTTGCTCCCACTAGAACACCATGTCGCAAGTTTAGCTTGCTTTTCAGACTTTCTCCCTTCAATTATCTTCATTCGGACCTTTGAAAAAAAAAATCTTCATTCAGATCCATGCTAAATATATAAATATATGCTTGTATTACATCCCGATGTAAATCTACAGATTTTTGTTCTATCTTTAAACCTGTCTATTTTTGAATGAATGGAATATCCTTCAGACCTTCACTACTTGAGTAAAAATGGAACGAAATCAGATTGGATCTTTCCCAAGCGGAAAAGACCTGTCTTGAGCAAACACTTTTATAAAATAGATTTCCTTTCAAGTAAGGTCTCAGTATTTGTTCTTCTACATTAGACAAAAAAAATTTTTGAAAACGTCAGTCCATTTGAGTGATCAGAGTTTCTGTTTGATTGTAAGAGGATGGAAGGTAAAGGATAGTGTGTGTTGCTTTACTTGCTTAATAGCGTTGGGCCTTATTAATCAAGTGATCCGTGAACACGTAAAGTGGCCGACAGGATGAGGTAGTTGGGCCGTCAGCGAGATTCGGCCCATGACGTCGTGTTCCGGAGCG
This sequence comes from Leersia perrieri, assembly GCA_000325765.3. Taxonomy (NCBI): domain Eukaryota; kingdom Viridiplantae; phylum Streptophyta; class Magnoliopsida; order Poales; family Poaceae; genus Leersia; species Leersia perrieri. Next base: position 20,238,268 of record CM002484.1, read on the forward strand.
ACACGTATCCTCCAACCAACCGCACCAATATCTCTCTCGCTAGGGTAAGGAGAGGAGCGGCGATCCCATCGGCGACGACGACGGCGAGGCAGTGGCCGGAGTATGACCATGGCCGGAGGTCAGGAGGACGCAGCCGCGGGGAGCCTTGATGATGACCCGGTCGTCGAGGAAGATGAGCGGAAAGGTGGAGAAGAGGAGGTTGAGGGGGAAACCCTTGTCGGCGGCGATGAGGAGGAGGGAGAGGAGGACGACGACGTCGATGGCCTCGCTAGCTTCCTCGAGTCCGAGATTCTCTCCGGATCTAGCAGCGACGACCCTATCGGTGTAAGTTGTTCTCGGTTCGATTTGATAATTGCCTTGTGCGAATCTGGTTTTGATGATTGGGGATTTGAGGGTAATTGGTTGCAGCAGCGGGAGGAAGGAGATGAGGAGAAGGAGAAGCAGGGAGAAGATGATGCGAAGAAGAATAAGAGGAAGCAGGTGGCCGAATCTGATGGAGATGGCAGCGACGGCAGCGGCAGCGGGGAGGAGCAGAGCAAGAGGGTGAGGAGAGCGAAGGGGAAAGAGAAAGAGAAAGACGTGGCGCCGGCGGCGGCGCAGATTGATTCCGGCATGTTCAGCAACATCCCGCCGGAGTTGTTCTTGCAGATATTCAAGTTCCTCTCGTCGGAGGACCTCATCTCCTGCGCACTCGTCTGCCGCTTCATGAGCGTTGTTGCATCCGACGAAACCCTCTGGCGCCGCTTGTAAGCTCGCTGAAGCTTCATGCGCTTCAATTTTGCATTTGTTGTAATAAAGACACCACTAACATGTTTGGTCTATATGTCTGATATTTCAAGGTATTGTATGCGTTGGGGGCTGTCATGCAATGCCAAACTCAGGGAGTGTGCTTGGAAGAAACTCTACATTCAGGTAATCCCATCCGAATCTCATCGGATGTTACTACCTTGTCAAGTTCGGTGGCTAGCTTCAGAGTTCATGCTGGAGTGCTGCAGTTAATTTAATGTGAAACTGAGGAATGAGAATGGCTAAGCATTTTCAACTAACGATTTCAGGCTAAGCACAAAGAGTTGAATGTACAAAATGTTGTTTTTTTAGTTGTGACCTTGCCAAACTCACTGAACAGAAGTTTTCAGTTTCATGCTGCATCATAATCCTTTTCATTCTATAGTTGAGTGCCCCAGTTTGTTGATTTTGTTTTTGTTATTCATAAATTCCAGCAAGATAGAGAGGATATGGTTGAATTTGTGAGAAATACACCTACAGAGTTCAGGGAGTATTATATCCAGATGCAGGCTTCAAAAAGGAGCCAAGCTCCCCTTCCCTCAGAAGTAATCACTAATGCTTATCTTTTTTATAGTCTCCCCACATAGCTATGGAATTGTCTTGTATTGACAAGAGTTAACCGTGACTCGTCACTCTTGGGAATTTTGAAGGTCAATGACGACAAGGCTATTCTTGATAAAACAATAGCTGATCAGGTGTCTAGCTGGAAAAGCAGTAGGGGCCTCACTGATGCTGCAGTCAAGGGGCATTCTTGTTCTGGAAATACATGCTCTTACACCCAGATTGGTGATGCTTATATCTGTGAGAAGACAGGCCGTGTCCATGGTATGTTTCCTTTTCTCACACTGTCTAGTCGCATGTTTGTATACATGTCAAATGGTTGGTTTCTTCTGTTTTTCAGTTTGTGATGACGCTTGTCGTGAATTTGTCCTGGACCAGTCTAGTGGACTGCTGCTTTGTACAATATCCGGCCACTGCTTTGAAAGGTGGCTGTGTCCTGATGATGACTGGGCCGCTGATGATGATGATGATACTGTAAGTTGATACATTACCTCATTTCATATCCTTCAAATAATTTGGCTGCCATCTTATTTTAACAATGTTCACTATGTGTTTAAGTTTAACTTACCTGACACAACCACTTGCTCCAACATTGCGATAATTTTATGCGAGTTTTTTTTTTTAATCTGGTCCTTATTCATAACCCTTGCTGCTTTGTAATTTGTAGGATCAGCAACAAGGTGGTGTGGCTGATGAAGCAGAGCCATTTATGGGATCAGGACGATTTGGTACTAACTTTTGAACTTTTGTATTAAAAATATTTTCTCCCATCATTTCTGAGATTATAAGGAAAGTAGCCTTTTGGAACTTTAGACCATGTGGGAAATGTAGTGAGCCTACTTGCCATTGTTCAATCATAATAAAAACCATGCTTGCACAAGAGCCTTTTGCACCAACATTTTCTGTTTTGTTTGTAGTTTCCCTTTTGATTGTAGGATCTCCCAACAGTGGAATGTGGCGCCATTGTACCAAGTTGTGATTGTAGGATGTTAGAATGCATATGTGATTTATCTGATAACATGGAGTTACTGATTTGTCATTGATTTCTTTACAGCACGCGCGTATCAACTGGGTTACAACTGCGCTGATGAAAAGGAACTTGAATATGCCTTGCGGTTCTGCTGATAACCTCAATGGGGATTGCCAGTGCTCTTACTGGCTACATGAAATCAAGTTTTTGGTTGGCAAGGGAAATTGGGGTCAGAAGGCCTTGTTTAATCTGCAATGTTCCTATGTGTGCAACTCACGCACAAATGTGAGGCGGCTAAAATTCTGATCCATTTTGATCAGTTGAGGAAGCTGTATATTGTTGTATAGTCTTCCTAAATTACAAGCTGCATGTTGTAATAAAATAAACTACTGCCTGTTGTGCTCACTGTATTTGTTCTTGGCGCTGTTTAAGTAGATCAAGAGAACCCCGTTGCATCGTAATAATATTCTAATTTATGTCCAGCTTTCAAAGCACCAAGTTTTTTTATTATATATTTCTGTGCTGAGTTTGTGTGTATGATGAGAGTGTGTGCTCATGTATGTGTTATTTTATAATGCGAGACTAGCCTGATGGTGATCGACATTAATTAGCATTACAAGAATCATCGTACCGATTTGTGGTTGGTCAACCTTGTTTGTATATGAAATACTAGCTGTCAATTAATCGTGCATATGCCAAAGAAACACGATCGGCGGTACTTAATTCTTGCGGTGACACTAAATATTGACAGGATATTAAGTGAAATTTGTGTGGTTGATACATCCTAATGATTTTGCGGTCTGCTGGGCTTTAGTGGCATCAAGGCGCACAAAATGAGCATATCCTACACGATATTTGTTTACAACATGAGAGTGAGAAGCATCTAACAGATGTCAGTTGATTACTGAATACTATGTGCCGAAGGCGACGGACAACATTTGCCATGACGAAAAGGAGAAAACCATGGGGGCTGAAGAATCGGCTACCTTGCTACAATATCTGCCATTGCAGAAAAACATTGGGGGTAAAGAATCAGCTACCTTGTTAAGTTAGTCGGAATCAGGCTACTTATGCTACAAAATTCACACGGCTGACCACCACCCTTTCATGCACCAGAGCTATCAAGCTGTGCTACTGCTACGCTTTTGGATGTGTCCTTTTTGCTTGCGGCTTTGGCAAAGGCATATTCCGATGGTCACTCATCTGCTGATATTTGGCAGCCAAAACATCATCAAATGCTTTCTGAAGTGCAGCCTTTGCAACCTTGTAAGCTTCTGGTGACATGGCTCCTCTCATCCCAAATGTCAAACCGTCAAGAGAGAGATCATTGTGCCAAGCAACTAGACGCTCAGGAAAGCTAGTTGGCTCCAATGGACGCTCGTCTGGTACAGGTACAACACTACTCACAGCGTCCATTGTCCACCTCTTCATAATGTATTCCTCAGGTAGAGTCCGAACCCCAACCATAAAGAAGATTCTTAGAATATGCCTGCATAATATACCAGCGTACTCAAATTTGCAGCATGTACACTCTGCTTTCCTGTCCAACTGGTTGAATGATACTATATAACTCCGGCTAAATTCTTCCTCTCTTGCCACATTGTACTTGAGGATCACACCGTCCTCAATTTTATCAGCGTGATAGCCCAGTGATTCAATAAATTCCTCCTGGAATATGTCGAACACTGCTCTTGTATAGATGTTTGCTGCCTGCCTTTCAATTACAGAAGGGGTTTTCAGGGTAGGGTTTGAATACGCTGTCACAGAGTTGGCTTGAGCCTCCTTCTCGAAACTCAACGCCATCACTTGATCAAACCTAGAGATAATAGCTAGCAGTGGAGTCTTCATGTTGAAATGCATCTTGAAGAACTTGTTCAACCTCTCAGATCTTTGCGACTTGAGTAACTCAGGAAAGAAGGATCCCTTCTGATACACCCAAGCCCATTGCTCCCGAGATTCGTACAATGACTGAAGCCAAGTGTTCTCCTGGAGATTATACTTATCGATTAAAAAGTCCCACCGAGCCTGAAACTCCTCAATCGTCTCAGCCCCTAAGACACATTCCTTAAGATCAGCTTTCAGGTTGATGTGCTGTATATACACCGCAGACAACTTCTGCTTACATAGGCTCAAAATGTTCCGCTGGCAGAAACGATGCCGGGTGTTGGGCAACACCCTTGCAATCCCTGCTTCCATCGCCTTACCCTGATCCGTCACCAGCAGATCAGGTTGCTGGCCACCCATTGCAGCAAGCCAGGTATCAAACAACCAGGCATAAGAACCTTTCGTCTCATCCATCAGCAGACAGCACCCAAATGTGATCCCCTGCAAATGGTGATTCACGCCACGGAACACCGCAAACGGCATCATGTACTTGGTCTTTCTGTAAGTAGTATCAAATGTGACTGCATCCCCAAAGCTCCTGTATGCCATCCTTGCCTTTGCATCAGCCCAGAACACATTGGTCACGCAATTGCCGCTATCGACCTGCATTGCGTAGAAGAATCCGGGGCTCTCGGCCTGCATCTTGCAGAGATAATCCAGCAGGTCCTGCACCTCGGCACGCACCCCGGCTGGATTCGCTCTGACGAGCCTATTGCAGAAGATTGCCCCTCCTCCTCCTCCATTGCTCCCCCCATTGCCCACTGCAGCGGTAACTCCAACAGTTTCATCAAAAGGCTCTGCAGCGGCAGTGACTGCGGCACGAGTAGATGAATCATCAATTGCTCCGGCGAGATCTCCGGCGGGAGGCGGGCGGGGACGGATTGGGAGCGAGACGGGGTGGACATGGTGGGCGACGAACTTGGTTACGACCCAGCGAGAAGGGGAATCCCTTTTGGTGACCTCACACATGGCCATACACCCCTCCCGGATGATGAGCCGCTTCCGCCGCCTCTTCCCGGCGGCGGCGGCGGCGGCATCCGCCTCCGTGAGGGCGTCGTCGGCGGGTTGCTTGGTGGTGGGGTGGAAACCCTCGCGGGTGCAGACGAAGCGGCGCATGATGACGGAGTCGTCGCGGCGTGAGCGGCGGGACTTGTCGGTGCGCACGGCGAACCCGGCGAGGTCGGCGTACGCGCAGTAGAAATCCCTCGCCGCCTCCGATGTCGGGAACTCCATCCCCACCGCCGGCGTCTCCCCGTCCGCCGCCGCCGCCGCCGCCGCCGCAGAAGATGAAGCCGAAGCGGCGGCGCTGCTGCCGAGGCCGAGACGCAGCCCCAGCTCCTCCCCCTCCTCATCCGCGGCGAGATTCCCCCGCTCCCCCTCCGCTTCCCCGCCGCCGCGATGCCCATCAATCTCCATTCCGCCCTCGCCGCCGCCGAGCTCGCCGGAGTTGGTGGCGAGCGGCGGAAGGGGAATTCGTTCGAGGAAGAAATCGAGACTCGAGAGGGGAGTGAGCCGTGAGGGAGTGGATGGAAAATTTGGGCCTCGAATGGTGGGCCCAATTTGTGCATAAGAGGGCCATACCCAGTGACGTAGTACAAACCTTGGGTAAATTGATGGGCTCGTGTCTCCGGCCTGCTAACTGAGAATGGTAAGCAAAAGGAGAAAAATGCTTTTTCGATAATGGACATATTTCAGTTCTCATTAATCAGAAATCAATCCATATTCAATGATAATTGAATTTTTTCCTTTTTCCAACCAATTCAGGTGGCATGTGTTCCTAATTAAATGCGCATGCAAGTTTACGTCTACCTGCTAAAAGGCCTGTGTGTTGCAATGGATGTTTCAAGAGAAAGACAAAGGCAAAGTTTTTACAAGTATATCTTGCATAGTTAGTCGATTAGGCGTATAATAAAAATCCAATTCTTGTAGTGTTGGAATTAATATCAAAAAAATATTCTTGTTTTGTAAAAATATAGTTTCTAACAACATAATTTTTTATCTAGATATATGCCACGAATTTTAACAAGTAATTCATACCCACTTTAAGTTTTTTTTACAAGTTCACAAAAGAATTTTTTCAACCAAAACAATAAATATATTAGAATCAACTACAGTGCTAAACATCATCCATCATAAACTAGGAAAAAACTTGTCATTAATTTTGGCATACACTGTCAAATGCACATATGAGCTGCACACCCGGATGATACACATGAGAAAGAAGGAAGATAGATAATCAGCTTGCATGTGTTGGTAATAAGGGCTCACAGTTAGTGGGACTGCCACCACCCACTACAATTGGAGTCTTTTTTTTTAAGTGTATAGATATAGGAATTGAATATATTGATAAAAACGCTAGGTGCAACTTATAGGGTGTTGTTCCAATCAACAAGGAACTCCTTTTTTATACAACTATATATTAATTTCTAAAGTGATACATGATAAAACCTACTCTAAGACTCAAATTGCTTTAAAGGTCCAATAACTAATTGAAATTTCAGTATGTTGATTGAGATGCAATGGTCTCATACACTCACTAGATGTATGGGTTATTAAACTTACCAAAAAAAACTCGCTAAAAGAATTAATTTATGGCCATGTTAGTATATTGCTCTCTAACCTTAAAGTGGATGCAATATAAGTATATTAGATTACAAAATCTGTCGTAAAATTAGTGTCTACCTTTGTTGGGAACTGAACATCTATAGCTTTATTATTACTAGTTTTTAGTTTTTGACATGTTGGGAGATACCGGCTTCTTATTTTAGCAACGGTGCCCTAGTTCGTTAAACCCTAACGGTTTCTTTTCCTAAATGGACTCAAACGGTTTACGATATACTTATGCAGTTATGCTATACGGTTTTGTACCGTTAGGTCTAGTTTTTTTTCCTGCAATCTTCTGTTTGAAACTCAAACTAAAAATTTTCCCAACCATTGGACCAACCAAAACATCATTGGATGGTAAAACTGTAATTTCCATTCTAGATATCATAGTTTATGCACCTCTGAACTTTGTTGTCTTTACCATAGCAGAACCTCCCATGATTTTTTTTCCCATTCTAGTGTTCTCAGAAGGATTGTATCACCTTGATGTAATTGTCTGAGTTCAATAAAGCTTTCATTATCCGAAAAACTCAACCAGGCAATTGTCCTTATTTTCGCCTAATTTTATCAATATAGGTACTTCTTTTTGTTCTTATTTTCTTTGTGACGTTTGATGTGTTAATGAATGTCTACGCCTGTGATAAAAAAAACAAAAGAAAAGAATGTCTGCACCTACACCAAACATAGTAGTACCTGAAAGTTATGGACTCTGTACCTATTTCTGAATGATCAATCACCTCCAACCGAACACATTACGATGTAATCACTTAATGTCTTGATCCCTGATTAATATACCTTGAGCATGAAACAAAATAATTGTGATAAGTTCCTCGAAGAGTTTGTTCATCTCCTCTCTAAGAGCACGCCAAGTTCAGAAATCTTCAGCAATCATCAATAAGGAACAGGACAGCTCAAGTGATCATACATTCACAGATATGAACAGAAGTTTCAAATCTTGATTTTCTTTAAGATAATGTTTCAAATCTTGATAGGAACTGAACAAAAGAAAAGGTTGATTCATAGTAAGGAAATGCTTCCATTATCAACTGAAACTCAATTACAGATTTTTCGGCGAACTCAGAGTTGATAATCACAACTCTAATCTGGACTCGACACCCCTAAAATCTGAAGATCTTCTCTCCAGTAGAGATAGAAGCACTTCTGACAGAAACACCTACATATGCTCGCTCAAAGACAAGCTTTTTATCTGAAGTAAGAATTAATCGACGGTGACCGGCCGGCCGTCGTCTCCGGCGACGGCCGGCGAACTAGTTGAACCTGACCGATGGTGCGGACGGAGGCACCGGCGGCCGTTTTCTCGAGCCGTTTTTCGCCGGCGACGGCGGCGACGGCTCGTCAACAACCGGTTCAATGACATCACCTGGCGGCGCCGGCGCCGGCGAGCCTCCAGCCGCGTCGTAGCGGATCGCCGCTGCCGGCGCCGGCGAGCTCAGAACCAGGAAGGCGATAGCAGCAGCGAGGACGAGGTGCGTGAGCGACGCCGTCGTCATGGTAGCCGAGGCAAGAAAAAACACGAGCTTTAATTATTTCTCTCGATCGATGTTTGCGAGGAGAATGCGAATGCGATTGTGTGTGGGAGAATTCGATGGTGTTGAGCCCCTTAAGAAGGGGATTGCCTGGAGCCGCTGCAATAAATTCGTTATTGGATTCTTGTGCTTGATCGGTGAAGGATGATTGATGAAGGCTACCGGCTGACGTCGCCGTGGATGGACGCCATGGTCAAAGGGAGAGGTATGAGAGGGGAGAGGCAGACACGACGAAAAACGGCTCTGCCCACTGGAGCCACTGAATTGATGATGGCATGCAATGATGCAAAGAAATCAAATTGAATTCATCTTGTGCAAGTTATCAGATGTATCAATTAGCTAGGATAGAAAGTTAGCAACCGGGTTACAGCACTTAAAGAACTCAAGTTAGCTATCATCATGTGTGTTCTTTTTTTTTTAGATAATGGAATGAATCCGGCCTCTACAACCATCATGTGCTCTTGCTCAATTGGAGGATAGTATTTCACATCAGAGATTTATCAAATGATCATCTGACCGGAGTCTGGAGGAGATTAGTTTAGCAGCACAGATACTGAGACACATACAGTTGACCAATGCTGTTACTACTTTTCTTTTTGAAAAATGTGATTATTTTACGTTTAGCATTTTTCATCAAAGAAGAGGTTGCAAGTTCGCAAAAATGTGGTTACTACTTATTATTGCACCATGAAGTGGAACATACAACTGGCCGCTGTTCTTGACATCTACATTCTCTTCAAGGCACAATGTTTTAGTATAAAATAATCATATTTGTATCATTTTATTATCGGAAATATTATTATTCATATGATATTCTGTTTATGTATGCAACCTATATATGACGATAATTCTGTTTTGGCTGGAGGCAGTAGCGTCAGCATTTAAGTTGCAAGCAACTCATTTTGGCAGTTCTTACAAGAAATTGCAACTTGCAATTGTGAAATGTCAAATGTCAACGAACAGAAACATATTTTAATCATCCAGGTCGATGTCTACCCACATGTTGCATATCATCTAAATAGTTATAATTTTTTAATAAATTTGAAAAAATAGATTAATAACAAATATATCACTCCACAAACATGCAAATTCAAATTTGAACTACAAGTTATAACAAAATAACAAATTGAACTCTTATTTCTATACATATCTTTAGTCATTTTTTTTAATTTTTGTTATGACGTGTATAGGTCGAATTTAAGTTTGCATGTTTGTGGAGGGGAATATTTCATACCAATCTATATGATCAATTTTTTAAAAAAAATCATAAATATTTGGATGACATACAATTTGTAGGTAGACATCCAATATGGTGCTAAAAAGAGTTTTCCAGAACGAACTCCTCTTTTTCTTACAACTCCAATGGCATTACTGGCTACCTGAAATCCTTCACTCTATCGCTGGAGACATATAGTTAGCATCATGAATTCCAGACAATTCATAAAGTTAACTGTGGTTGCATGCAACTGTGCAAGAAGTGTAGTGCCACAGTAAATAAGATGCGCTGCAAAATGGGCGAAAGCTCTGAAGAGCCGTACCTGCAAAAAAAAAAAAAAAAAAAAGGCATTCCCCTTCGGAAAGCTGTGAATGGCGTTTCTGTGATGCATCGATGACTTGCCTTTTCTGTCGGTACATTAATCTCTGAAGACACTTGGTGATTGATGACGCAATCAACGTAACTTGGTGTCTTTCGTTGTGTAGCGAGGCCGGTCCCTAATGAAGGGTTGATCAAATGACGTGTTAATTATTCAAAACATAATCCAATAAAATGCTATTAGTCGTATTAAATGGTACCATTGTTGTGTTTAAGGTGCTTTCAAATTCATAAAATTGGCATGTCTGGTGCAATTTACAAGTGATTAATTCTCTCCCTGGTCTGGAACTCGTGTAGAGAAGGCAAATCAGGCATGGAACTAATGTTGCTTTTCTCATCAAGGCAGCTAGTCCAGTAGTCCTGATTTCTCATTTCCCCCTCAAACAAAAATGAGGTTGATTTTATTTCAGTATAGACAAATCAAGGGCTGTACGCTACAATAATTAAGATTTAAGATTGGTCTCATCTGAGTTTGCATTTAATTTCTACGAGCGTGATGCATGCCTGGCCTGAAGTTTTTCTTTTCTCACAACAAATAACACAAAACTCTGAAAGATGATGCAGAGTTGCAGACAGAGGAGAACAAGAACATGACATCCACTGGCACTGTCCAACATCGATGGTGTCACTAAAGCAGTCATACTAACCTGCGAGTATATATTTGCTTATATTTATAACTCAAAGATAATATATCGCCTTCTAACACAAAGTGGAAAGCCCACAGCTAATTAAGCCTGCTGACAGCCGGTGAGGTGAGCTGCATAATACACCTCGTACTTATCCGTTGAGATGGAGGCGAATATCTGAATTCTCAAAGACTCGAACTGAAAAAATAAAAAGAAAAGAAAAGTTTTATCAGATAGCTGTGCAATTGCACTACGTATCACAATCTCAAAATACAACTTGGCAGAAAACAAGAAGCATTCAACCACGTAGCCCAATACCAAATGGATTGAATGGCTTTTATTTTTATGCGTGATGAACTGATACTTCAGCATGCACACAGAGATCTGGAGAAGAGAAGAAAGCAGCTTTGTTGCCAACTGAAGGTTGTATTGATTATCTTGGAGAATGCAGGCTAGCTAGTGATGTAGTGATGATTTGATTAGTTATTCACTTGCTTAATTGCAGTGACCTGATCAACACCAAATTGCAGTGACCTGATCACCACCAAAAAATCAAAAGGTAAGTGAAGGTGTTAAGAATAATATATCGTTGCTTAATTTTTTCAGATATCTTATCACTGCTTAGTCACGTACCCAAGTAAGGAAACAGCTTTGTCAGGCACTAGCTTCTGCTGGTCAGGTTAAGGAAAAACACTAGGTTTTCTTTGTTAAAAAGAAGATGCACTAGTCTGTACCTGCAGATGCTCTATTGTAGTAGTGTTATTTGTCGGTTTGACCTGAATGCATCATTGATTCACCAGCAACCAGAGAGACATCGACAGCGCCGTGAAAAAAAAAAAACTAATACCTCGGCCGGATAAAGTGATGATCAAATTAACAATGGATCGTTGAAAGATCGCTCTTGTTCGTCTCAACGTGTCACTGGAGTCTGACACTTGGCAATCGCAAGAGCCATCATTTGTAGGGGAATAGGTAAAAGTGTTGAAACTCTTGCGCAGTTGGCCGGGCTAGATTATTACTATTAGAGTTGTCTTTATCATAAATTATATTTTTATAATAGGAATCCATATATGATATCAGATTGTTTATTTTAATTCATTTTCTTTTCTGAAATTTATTCATGCTTATTTTAACGTTTTTAACTATAAATTCCAATTATCATTTGAACTTTATTTCATGTGGATTCTTTTTCATGAAATGCTATATGTACAAATTTTCTGTACAAAACTCTTACAAACGTTGATGTGGCATGCTAGTAAATTTAGATTTTTTAAACTCCGATCTACTTTAATAATCGGCTAGAAACTTTATTTATAAGAATTTTGTAAGAACATTTTCGTACGCTTTGCAGTGCCCATTCTTTTTTCTTATCTAGCTGTTATAATATGGACCCACACTAGAATCAACAGTGTGGATCATTTTCTTTTCTTTGATTGGCATGGAATTTGTAGACATGAAGTCTTTCACCCTGTTTTGATAGTATAATAGATAGGTGTTGCTTCAAAGCATTAGGGGGACATGAAAATCGAAACGAATGCGCAAAATAAAAGTTTTATATCCAAATATCAAGATAAACAAACTGGTTTATATCATGCGTAGGAGAGCTCGCACTATTTCCATACCAAAAAAAACTGCATTATTTGCTTAAGTTAGTTGATGCAGATTCTCTAGCAATCAATAAAAGTAACAAATAAAATAAAGATGTGTTAAAAATAACCTATCACTTCTCACACATGCCTTAATTCGGAAATATCTTTGTCAGTCACTACCTGTTGTTGGTCATTCTTTGAAACGATGATGCTTCTTTTTTTCAAAAGGAGATGCATTAGCATGGAGTATTACCTAGGACACACTGTGATTTGTTTATGAACTGGACCATAAGTTTATTTGTGCGCCACTAGTTGGCTTAATATTTTAAATTCACAGTGCTAGTTCTACTGCCACTGCAAACTGCATTCTTGTCTTGAACCTAAAGAATCGAAAAATATGGGGCCAGTGTTGTTTATGTGACTAAACAAGTGAGACCACAGGAAAATTCTTTTCCTTTTATCAATACTCAGTAACAAAATTGCTCTGCACATATCACACTTTGTAACAAGGAAATACCATATTAAAACATGAATGTTAGATCAGTCAGAGCTCCAGGGAGGTTACAAACTCACCAATTTTTATTTTTTTTTTTTTGCCGGGTCGGCCGAAAGATTCGGTCGACCAATTTCATTAAGATTGTTGGAATAAAATAATGGTATCAGCAGTATACATTGTAAACCCCAACCGTTAATTTCTGTCTCAGCAAAGGGTAACAAAATAGTTACATCGTCTACATACTGTTACAGTGTTACTGAAGAAAAACATGGTCCTGGTACATCTTATTTTAAGTAACTAAATTAAACCCCGATCAATTGACACAAACTTCTTGTATATATGTAAGAAATTACATACAAAGCAAAGGACACGTAGAGGTCATTTAAATACAAATGTGCATGACAAGCTGCTTCATCTATGTGAAAAACCACAGTACTGCTCACAGTGTACACCCTAAGTTTACAATATTTGTAGTAGTAAAGCTTTGAAAAAAAAAAAGCCGATTAACCTCGTCTTACAACATATATCCTCAAGTGTATAACATATGGAAAGTTAAAATTTTCAACAGACGCACTGCTGCAGGCTACAGATCTGTAGACCTCTAAGACAAGGTGAGGACAAGTTTTTCACACGGGTAATAAAAAAAACATGCACAGGTTTTAGGGTGACAAAAGAAAAAGGAAAACAAAATCTTCGCGATCTTCTTCAGTCGCATGCTTTACACCTTATCAATAGCATGCTTTACATCCTTCTGAACCAACGCATAGAAGCTCCAGGAAACACCACATGAGTTCCATATACCCTAGTTACAAATTTCAGCTAGGGACACGTAGTAGCATCAGATCATCTCAGTTGGGAGGACTGTTATGACCAATGCTAGGGCTATGGCCTGGAGTGGTTGATTCAACCTGATCAGTAGGCGTCTCCAGGACATTCCTTCCTGTACATGGAGGAAGCATGCAGATGATAGGTGCCCTCACTACCAGCTTCCTTGCATGAACTGGCACAGAGAGCTTCATGAAGAAGATAGAACTGAGCAGCAACATGAACACAGCAACACTCTTTGATGAAATGGCCATGAAGTTGACAAGCAAAATAGATAATGGTAGCTGGTTGGAAATTGGAAGAGGGGGATAGGAACTCACAGGTTAATCACTAAGTCACAGGTAAGATGGTTCATCACCTGAGCCAGCTCCCTTCTTTATATATGCAGATTGTTTCACTTGTTTAGTTCAAGAAAGGTACTTTCGGAGGAGTTAAGTGATGGGAGGACCCAGGAGGTGATAACAACAATGCCCAGCCAATTGTTTAGGATTTGGATGTCTCAAAATCTTAATATTTTATTAATCCTATGCTAAAGGGAACACCTTTTCCCAGTTCGGTTTTATTCTTAGAAACATCTAAGCTTCTCCTGCCCAAACAGACACTGTACAGAGTGAGATTAGTAATGAAAAATTAATGCCATTGGAATATGTCTCGAGTTTGAGAAAAATCAGCAGCATTCTGACATGTATCAGGATGATGTTTTTATGTAAAACCATCCTTCTTACCATCATGATCATTGTCATTTTAGATTTGCCAGGAAAGCAAACTATCATTTCCTTTTTACCAAATGTTACCAAGGATTGAGGATCCAGTCATGACAATGATCAGTTATCCCAATGAAATGTTTCCACAATAACGTAAGTTTAATCGCCAAGTTGATCCACTTGTAAAAAATCTATTATATAGCACTCGACAACACAAACTTTGGCAGAAATAAAGTTACAATGGGCTAAACATATCTTGCAAGTCTTATTAAGCATGCAACTTGCAAACTTGAAGCATCAAGTGCACACTTGCATGTTCCAATCAAGTTCAAGAAACCATGCATGACCAATTAGAGGCTGCCAATCCATTTTAGTATATGGAACAACAGCAAGTTGGAGCTTCTAATTTTGCTGGTCACCGCTGCATATAGAAAAGAGATCATATGGCAGCAAATGTTCAAAGTAATTATATTGTATATATGTTCAAGGTGTTGCGCCACCAAAAATTATTCCTTCCCTGTGGGATCCTTATTTTCTCAAATTTCTGGAACTTTGGTTTAGATTTGGAAAGGGAACTTTGAAGTCTTTTTTTGATTGGGAACCTTGCTTCCCGTTGGTTGGCTCGGAACTCCTTAATAATTTATTACAGGTTCTGTCATGTCTGTGGCACAATACAGCTAATGTCATATTATTCCTCTCATTTAATTTAATCACCCAAGAAAAAGTGTCATACTTAACCAAAGGTCATAAAGCACAGGAATTTTCATCATTCTTGCCACAGCAGTTTTGCCTCTATGTGAAATTCTTTTAGGAATAGGTCAATTGCCGTTAGTATCGATATCAAATATGCATCAGTGCACCCAATTGGAAAGCGTCGAATGTTGCAACAAATTGAAAAATGCTTGATGTCAGAAATATACCTGAAAGGAAAACACCTGTGCATCCATTTGGGAAATTATTGAATGGTGTTAAGAGTTATAAATACTTTAGGTCAGAACTCAGAAACATACTTCAAGGCAGCAAGCCACACGCATCGGCACATCCAATTCAGAAATAAATGAATGGTGCTAACAATCGCAAATGCTTAAAGGTCAGAAACATACCTCAATGACAAGCATCTGGCATCCAAATTTAACATAGTTACCTCATGTGGGAAGCGCAGTTGGCTGGACTGAAAAACCAGCTTTACTAGCTACGTATAAAACTGAAACATCAAATAAGTGTTTGCTCAGAATTACAACCTCGTAAAATTAACTTAGGATATTGTCCCGTATTCTCTCTCATAAGGATAGCTACGTATATAAGCTTTAACATGTGGCAAAAAAAAAAAAAGCAACTAGGCATTGCCTGGTAGCAATTTTCTTTAAAAAGAAACATGTGGCAAAGAGTACATCAGGAGCCAAATTATCACTAGACATATAATGATGGATCATGGGTACATAACATGGAGTTGGATTCTGCAAATTTACAATTCATTCAGAAACCAGCAGTCGTATCAGGCAATGCTCCTTTCCTCAAATATAGTCTCTATATAAGATTTTAATAGGTACTCCCTCCATTTCATAATGTAAAGGTTTTGAATTTTTTGCTTGCAACGTTTGACTATTCATCTTATTCAAAAAATTATGTAATTATCATTTATTTTGCTTGTGACTTGTTTATTATCATAAGTACTTTGAGAACAACTTATCCTTTTTTATATTTGCACTACATTTTAAATAAGATGAATGGTCAAATGTTGCAAGCAAAAAAGTTAAAACTCTTACATTACGAAACGAAGGTAGTAATATTAAATACTATGTTGGCAGGCATCAACAGGGCCTTGTGAGCAACTAAAGAGTACCAAAGAGGGAGGTCAGAGCATTCCTATTTTAGGAAGATCAGAATACTGATAATATTAAAAGAAAGGAGTATGTAAGGCATGCGATAGCATGATGTAAGTATAATTCAATACTGTTCATAAAAGACATGACAAGAAGAAGAAATGGCACACCTCCTCCTAGTCTAAACTAAATTATCTAGCAACTCAAATTTTACTTTTCGAAGTTTCAAAGTAATCAACAAAAGTAATCCTGCTCTAAAAGATTCAAAAGAATCACAGGAAACCATTGCTAATCGACACATAACACATCAGAAGTAACTGGAAATATATACCATCTAAGCAGTGAGTTGCAGTACCAAGTGGTATACAATGTGCCTATACAGTATGGAGTAGTTTTCATTCCATACAAAGAGTATGTGAGACACATAAACTCCCACCTAATTTTACATCATGTGAACATAACATGAGGTGTCGCATGGCACAGGCAACACAACAGGCCTATCTCATATGTACAAGACCTGTTTGTGTTCCAGCCATTCAGGTGCGGCTACCTCCTATTTTTCTACTTGCTACTGAGCCTGGAGAGCAGGTAGAGGCAAGCTGAAGAGAGGAAAATTGATGCCGCAAAGCAGAAGAGGTCAGTACATGATGTAATGGTCACCCTCTTGCTCTTCTCAAAGATGCCAACCATTAGAACCATGACGATGACATGTCCCAGCTTAGTCTTGAGGTCATTCACTGACTGGATTTTGAGCCACTTAGGTCGTTCCTGCAGACAGAAACAGAAGGTATCAGTATAATGAAATTCCCCAGTCACCACATTGGCTCCACGGCCATTCACAGGGATGATAAAGTGTGCGAACCAACCGGAAGCCTGAACAAGCCAAAGAGATTGGATCCATAGGATGATGACTTGGCAATATCCATGTTACTGATGAACAGCTCGTACAGCCCCGTCCCGAAGACAAACATGACCGTTCCAACCAGAAACATATCTGAGGTGAAGCAGGTAACACACACAAGTTAGCCATTACTAATCTCTCAACTGATTGTGCTACTGTGTAAGAACTGGTAACTCATTTACACAAATTTGAAGTGCTTGTGGTTTTTTGGTTAATTGCCATGGTTGTATAGAACAGGCATGAGTTGAGCCAAATTAATTACCAATTGCTTCAACTAGCATGAGGATGACCTTGCCACCACCGTGCAGATAGTACTCAATGAAGGCATCCATCACATAGACGCATCCCTGCAGAGTCGTGCTCCAGTGAACAAATTGCAATAAACAAATCGAATTTGAACCAAATCGGGGCGGAGGAAATCAGGCGGGGCACCTTGAGGAAACAGGGGACGGAGCCGACGAGCGAGCCGACTATGGCGAGGAAGGTCATGAAGCGGCAGGCGTAGATCACCTTCTCGATCCGCGCCTCCAGCTCCGCCGCGAACTGCTTCATCCCCATCCCCATCCCCAGCTGCGGAGGAAACCGCAGCCCGTGCACGCCGCGGTGGTGCTCCTCCGAGTGGACGGCCACCGCATGGGTACCAGATCCCCTCGCCGACATCGCCGCCGCCGCCGCCGGCCTCGGCCTCGGCCTCCACCGCGGCGACGCCGTGATGGTGATCTCGCCGAACACTCTCCTCCTCCCTCCCACCAAACCCTCCCCCGCCGCCGCCGCCGCCGCCGCCGCAGCACGGATTCCGGACGGCCTGGGCTTCATGGCTAGGGTTTCTCCTTCCCTTTCCCCAATCCGCGCGCGCGGCTGGTGGGGTGTTAAGTAGAGGAGGCGGCGGCCGCGTCGCGACGGTGTGGAGGCGCCACGTTCACCGCACCGTGAGCACGACGGCGACGGCGCGCCGTCGCGTAGCGGACAAGGAGGGAGTCCACGCTGGCGGTGCTTCCCCTCTCGGCCCCGGTCGGTGGCGAAAGCGACGGAGATTATTCCGCGGCCGCAGCAATCATGGCCGAGGCTGACCAATCCAACCATCTCACCTCCTACTCTCGTACTACTACTACTGAGGAATCACCTCGAGGATGACGATGACCTGAGCTGCTGCTGCCGTGTCACGGCGTCGTCCTCATCTTCTTCTCCGGCGATTCCCAACCACGGATTCGCCGCTGCGAGTCGCAGCACGAGTCTGACCGGCCTTGTTGGGCTTAGACTTCGGCCCAGTTTTATGTGGACTTTTTTATTTTGGGCCATCAGGTCAGGCCTGGCCCAATAGCTCATCGTCAGTATTCAGTAGACAGCGGGTGATCGTGTCAGAGAATGTTCAGTAGACTTGCAGTAGTTGTAGTAGTAACAGTAAAGAGATTACGTGATGGCTTGATTGATTCTGATTCGTGACTATGATCTCTACGACATGAGCTAAAAAGATCCATACACAGATCGATTTTGGTGTTACAATCAGGGTATTACTGGATGACTTGACTGGTCGAAAAAATGAATTACAAATAAGTTTGTTTCGCGCTGAATCCGAATGGCCTCTTCTTGCAGCTTCTGATGTTCTCCATCTACCAGCATTATTCGGCAGTAACTGTACAGGTATATATGGCGGATGTACGCAAATAACTGTAATCTGTAGTAGGAGTAGTAGTGTAATACTGTAATTAATGTAGTAATACAACGAACGAATCAATGGCTGCCTGGAGATCAATTGCTGTTCGATCGATCGATCAGGTTAATTACGGCGATTTGGAGGTGCAGGAGTTGCGATCGGCGGCCATGACGGTGCCATTACCGGGGAAGAAGAAGTGAAGCCGGCATGAGATCCTGGTCCAGAACTTGAGCGACGCGAAGATCCCAACCTTCCACCTCGTCCTCGCCCTCCCGACCAGGTCGAGCGGCACGACGCCCGACTTGAGCGACGCGTCCATGGCGCGCATCGCGCCGGCGTCGAGCGGCTGCCCACCCGACACAACATCGTAAAGCAGCGGCGCGGCGCTGGCCCTCGCCACGGCGAACGGCGCGGCGCGGAGGCGGGCCACGTCGGCGCCGTGGAAGCGGAGCGCGAGGTCGACGCGGGTGAAGGAGGCGTCGGCGCGGGAGTTGGTGTTGCGCGCCACGACGTCGACGAGCACGCGGAGGTAGCTGATCGTGCCGGCCTGGTCGTACTGGAGCGAGACCATCCGCGCGTCGGCGACGAGGAGGTAGGGCATGCGTGGCTTGTAGATGAGGTAGACGGCGAACACCGTCGCGCCGGCGACGATCACGCCGATCGCCAGCAGCGTGCAGAGGATCACCACCGCCCATGCCACGCCTGAGCTCCGGTGGTGGTCCTTCTCCGCCCTGATCTTCGGATGCCGCCACGGCGTCGACTCCTGCCAATTGGTGCTGCTGCTGCTACCGCCATTGCCGCCGGCGACGACGTCGTCGTCCGCCGTGGACGTGTGCGGCGGCGGGTGGCGATCGGCCATGGCGTTGAATTGGATGTGGCGGCGCGGCGAGGAGTGGCATGAATTAAGGGAAGGATGGGAAATGGAATTGAGGGGGGATAGGGGGAAGAACTAGAAGAGGGTTTGGAATCTTCTTTGCTCTCTCAAGCAGCTTCCTTTTTGGAGTTTGTATGTATGCTCAAGGTACTTACTTGCCTCTTCATGTCATGCTACTCTAGAGCTCTACTACTAAATATGATATATTGATATGATCCTTCTGGCTTCAGGTATTAATTAATAAATCGTCACAAATGTTATTCTTTAAAAGAAGAAATATCATCACGAAGCACACATCTTCAAGCAGATCTGATGGACGCTTTCTGTTAATCTGTACGTGTTGTGTAACTTTGGAAGAAAGGTGGTAAAGACCGGATGATGATGACTTGGCCCTTTTGATTTCTTCTCAGATCCATTGGATCGGTTGGATTGGTCCTGTACTAGATCGAGATCGTTCATACGATCTGTTGTTTGCAACTGTATTATGAATATCTGAATTATGTAGCAGTGTGGCTATGCGGGACTATCTAGGAATCCTCTCATATATCCAACTGGAACCTCCAGGCTCCAGGGCACCAAAGATGGAGCGTGCATACTGACGTGCGACTATCTGTGTCTGTCTGAGCCTCTTGAGTAGGGAGTAAAAAAGAAAGCCAAAAGAAAAGGAAAAGGCATCAAAGGCGACGGAACATCGATCTGGCTATATCTTGATCGAAGCATTTTGGATATGGTCGCCCATTCTGAACTCTGAAGAACGCATTCTTTCTGTAATCTAGTTGTAGGCCTGTTCCGTGCAGCACATGTACAGATGTACTCCAATCGGATTTCTTCTGCAGGCAGCTGCAGGTGAGTACTGTATCAGAGAAGAGATCAGTTCGCACACTGAAACCGCGGTTCAGAAAATGCAATAGTAATACTGTAGTATCTGATAAGAATTCACAAGTTCAGAAAACACATGGTCGCATATTCGCAATTGCAACAAAACCAAACTCACCTATAATAATCTTGGCACGCGTTCAACAACAAAACTGGTGAATCGTGATCGAACGATCATTCAAACATTGGGACTGTGCGATCGCGCAGTGCCAAGTCGCGGCATATTCTTTCGTCAGAGATCCGATTGCTTCACCGGTGTGCTGGTGGCTGGTGCACGCGACTGCAGTCTGCACATGTTTTGTTATCCATCCATGCGTGCGTGGCACCGATAATTCGCTTGTCTTTTGTTTTGGAGACTTCGCGTGCACGCCTCAGCTATATATATTCAGAGTTTCAGATAAGTCACCAAGACTAGCTATAAATTAGAGCAAGATAGCTGGCTACTAGAGGCGTGTGTATGTGTTTTGAGGTGAAGAGAGTACCAGATCAAGAGTTTCAATCGCGGCCCGCCTCTGGTTCGCTTGGTGCAGGTCGGGAAACGCCATTGATCGATCGGCTGTCTCAGCTTAATTCGCTCGTGCGTGTCCCGCTTTGCACCAACTGAATCGGAGACGGCAACGCGCTACGCTGACCGCTGCCGCCCAGCGCCGGCAGCTGATGCTGATCAATCAACCGGGTAAGTACACACGATCCATCGTTTCGATTTACGCTTCTTAATTACACTCAAGCTAGCTCGCTTTACTAGTTTGAAGCAGGATATAAAATACCAGCGAGCGATCTACAAGTATCAGCTTTTCAGTCTGTCAGCTCTCTGTTTATCTTGTTACTATTCTTAAAGACAAAAAATAGCTTTAAATTATAGTAGTAACAAATCTAGTTTGACTTAAACGCTTCCAAAATGCCCCCTAGTCTGTAATTTCTGTAGATCAGTTGATGTATTCAATCGATCACCAATTCCCATTTAGACAATTCAGTAGTACCACTCTACCAGACTATGGAGCATGATCGTCACATTGTCCACTGACGGTAAGATTCAAGAAACTTTAAAATTGTAAACAGACATCATACGTATATATTTTTAAACATTGAAAAAAACAGCCCCAACTCTGCACTATCAGATGAACAGAGCCAACATGTCTCCGTACTATTACTACATACTCCGTGCAATTTATCAGCACTAAGCCACTAACAAAATCAAAGTAAAGTAGAACAAACAACGATAGCATACCACCACATCACAAAATGAGCTGCAACACACACATCAGATATCGGTAGTGAGAGCTTGAACCTCAAGCTGGAACCTATCCATGGCATCCTTAGGCAAACAGATGGGCACGACGACGCTGACGTCACCCTTCCCATTCTTGCACCTAGAGAAGTAATTGGTGACGCCAAGAAACGGCCCTTCGCCGCCCTTCGCCGGACCACCGTAGACAGCCTCCCCCCACCCAAAATCAACACTCTTAAATCCGGCGTGGCTGACGTCAGAAACAATGTAAGTCCGCGTCAGCGTGAACAGCGGCCGGCCGGCGATCACCATCAGATCGGCGACGGAGCGGAGGTAATCATACGTCACCGCCGATTTCGCCTTCTTGATTAGCCCCAGCGCGTGCCCAAGTTCGCCGCCGCCGGCGAGGAGATCGCCGGCGGTGGTGGACGCGACGGAGTACGCGAACGCGTTCCCGTAGAATCCTTCGGGAATTGGCATGTCGCGGCGGCCGCGGGCGTTGACGATGAAGGAGAGGCGGACCTCGTCGGCGGCGTGGTAGCCGAGCGCCGCCGTGCGACAGCGCCAGATGCAGGCGACGACGAGCTCGAACCGGGAGCAGGAGTTGCGGAGGCTCGCTGGCGCGCGGCGGCGGAGGGCGGCGATCTCGCGGTCGCCGAAGAAGAAGGGGATCCGGACCATGTCGGACGGCGGCGTGGTGAGGAGGCGGTCGCCGGCGCCGGCCGGCTCGCGGTACTCGAGGTGGGGGTAGGATGGGGACGGAGGGTTGCGGGCCATGAAGATTTCTCTGCCCCATGATGGCGTCACCGACGGCGCGCCGGCGACGCCGCGGGCGATCTCGCAGACGGCCACCTCGAATTGCATCCCGCCGGGGGCGTCCACGATGCAGTGGCAGAATCTCTGCCCGAAGATGAAGCCTCCGCATTTCAGCCTCGTCACCTGCACCAACCAAACAACAACAAGAACAGCAACGTGAATACGTGATCGTCACCGGCCGTGAAAAAGGTCGAATTTTTTCTACAACTACAAGCATGTTTCAGAATTCTGGAATGAATTTGAAATTTCGTGTGTTTTTGGTATGGTATTTTTAGAATTTTCAAAATCTTATGGATTTAACAAAATTATCAGATTTGACCAAAATTTGTTCAAAGTTGAAATTATTCCGGGCCGAAATATTGTAAAATCTGGAATTTTCGGTATCAGTGGCCCTGATAGAAATAGACGAAACGAAATTTCGAACCTAGCCTACTAGCCACAATGCTACAGTAGTTAGTTATGATAAGTTGACATGTGACACTGGTCGTTTAGACTGAAAGTCAACCAGTTTAACCCAAAAAAAAAAAAAAATTCTGAAGGACCCAAAAGATTAAATTGACGCAATAAAAGACGAATAATTCACTTATACTCTAACACAAACAACACGATGCGTGTACAGTACATACCTGAACGTATAACAAGGGATGGTCGACGACAGGCTCGACGCCGGCGACGGTGGTGCTCTCAAGAATAAACCTCTCAAAACACGGGAACGGTGGGCTCTGCACATCACCAAAGTCATCAACCGTAAGATCAGCATCAGCCTCGGCGAACAAAACGCCCTGGCCGGCGCAATCGACGACGAGCTTTCTTCCGGCCACCTCCCGGAGGCGGCCGGCGAGCGGGTAGTACGGCACGAGCGCCTTGGCCAGCGCGTCGCGGATCACGGCAGCCGGGTCCTGCCCTTCCTTGGCCGGATTGTTTCGGTAGAGGTGGATTCCCGAGCTGTAGAATCGCATCCCCTCGCCGTCGTCGATGTCGGAGAGCGGCTTCGTCTCCACCGGCGTCGGCGATGCCGGTCGAATTAGCACTGGCTCGCCTCGCCGCACCGTGAACGCCGGCAGTGGCGACGACGACGCCATTGTTTGATTCGAATTTGGTGTGTGTGATGAATTGATGGAAGCTGATGATTGTGTGGATGAGTGGGGTTGAGGTTTTGGCGCGTTTTTATAGCGCGGGAAACGGGAGATTGGAAGATGGGGGTTGGTGCTATGGTAGCTCAAATCAACGTTGGTCGTTTTTCAAAAAGGGAACACGTAACCACTCAGTTCTCCACTCGCATTCCTTTCAGAGAGACGGTAGCAAAGAGCAAAGATTCGGTAGATACATACATAATGTATGGGAAACCTCACAATCTCACATGTAAGTACAAATGTACAAGAATCCACTAGCTCGCCGTTTACTAGTCGAAGGTTCAGATTCCAAGTGGGCTACCTACCCTTGGCAATGTGCAAAAGGTTTCATTGCATAACCGCATTCCATGTTGGAGTAAGTTCACCGCTGTCTGTTGCATCAAACTTATTTTGCTATGTTATCAGAACTAAGAGATATTGTGTTATTTTGGTTTTTTAGTATCCACCAATACGTTCGTATTGAGGAGGTACTAAGAGATAGTACAAACATATAAAACTGTAAAATGTGATGCCTCTCCTATAGACCATGAAAAGGTTCTCTTAGTTATGTTTAACAGAAGACGCCACACCTTTCCTTTGCTGTGTATTAATCAAGCTGCAGTGACAGTAATCAAGACAGCATGACTATAAACTAAACAAAAGGGGTAGTAATAATCAAGCTGCGATAGATCATACTAGCACGTTTCTTAATATTTCGGCTGTTCACACACCACACTGAACTTATTAATCATTTTTGTCCCATCGATATATTTCTTGATTCTTGACATTAAATCAGCCTCACAGCGCACCAATCAATCGATCAAAGATTATGTCTGTTGGAAGTGGGGTTTGGTGGCCATTTTACCGGCCGGAGACTCTTGGAACAGAGTTCAGTTCAGAAACCAGTGGCTGTGCAATTCTGAACCTTTTTAACCCGAAGGAGAAAGAATTCAGTCAGAGCAGGGTTGCTATGATATGACCTGATGAGTGGAGACGGCTACCAGCTGGCTAGAGAAGTCTGGAAGAACAATACTCTTTTATCTACTCACATTATTATTAGCCGGTGCTGTGCCTAATCAAACCGCACGTAGAAATTCTGTAACTGTTGTACTTTTTACGTGAATGGGATAACTGATGAGATTAGCGCAAGAGATATTTCATGCTTACTGTCTTAGTCTTTTACTAGTAATTGTTATCAGCAAGCGATCAATGGTGTTTCTACAGGATAATATCAACAATTTAGCAGTTGGATTATCAGCATTGTCAGACCATGCAACCAATGAATCTGTATTTGTTGATGAATTAATTGGTTACCTGTTCGGCTGTTCACGAGACATGAATGGCTTCCCTGGCATGAGGCCTGTACATGATGCAATCACTGAGCATGCTGATTTATGGATTAATTATCTGCTCCTTGACGTTGTGTTTCAACTTCATGCATGTAGAGATGTCATGCCATTTCTTCAGATAATCAAAGTATGAACAATCAGGAGCAGGTTGGTGCACCAACCCCTGTGATCCGGGACTATTTTAGATACTTGTGGCCGTACTAGACGGGTAGCAATTTTTTTAAAAAAAATATTGTAAATTACTGTATCACTACATATGGGTGTGAGCGTGACCTTTTGTTTTTTTGTAGAGTGTGACTTGCTTTTTGTGTCGCAACTCGCAAGCAAGCATGCATTTAGCTTCAGAAATACAAAGCATTGAATTCTTGATTAACCCATCTCATTTTGATAGTATCGTGAATTCGTGATGAGTGAGTACTGACGTGCGCACGGCGTCATAATTCACCAACTGAACCAGGGAAGGAAGATGACATGGTTTTGTGTTCTCGTAAGTTGTAACTGTAACAAGTTTTCTAAAGAAGTTGTAACTGTAATGTATATCAATGTTTTTAAAGTTCTCTTGCCCTATCTCGTTTTAAAAAATTTCTCTAGCCCAACCAAAAGATTCAGGGAATGATTGAGTTTGGCAGAAATGTGGGACCATTTTGACCATTGGATCCAACCTTTTGGATCAACACGCTAGTCTTGATTTAGAGTAAATTTCATGTTGGGCCATATATTATGACCAAAGTTTCACAATGGACTAGGTCCCAACCAATGCTTTCACTTAAAACCATATATCTTTACATTAGTTTGCGGTTTGGTCTAGGAGTTAGCATATCAAAATATATGTTCATGCAAACACCATGATGCATATGAAAAGGCAAACATGTTGTATGGTTTCCTCGTTTCTTTTGTCATGAGTGGTATATAATAAATTAGTTCTATTTTTATTTCATTTTTATTCATTTGTATCCGAGTTTAGATTAATTTGTGCCCTTTCTAGACATGTTCGTATCATTGTTTTGTGTGGTATGCTAAATATTTTTTTTAATTTGCTAAAAACATTTGATGGGATTCTCCAAAATATTTATCTTGATACTATGAAACACAAAAACATTTGTCTTGGATTAGCTTCTCTCACATATTTTCTTCATGTGCTCAACCCCAGTACAAAGTGCCAAAAGTGACAAAATATGTGGTGTTAAGTGAAAAGGTTGGTTCCCTTGTCCATTGTGAAACTTATGTAAAAATATATGGTGCAATGTGAAATTTACTCTTTATAATTTCGAGTATGTTTGGTTGCTAGCCATATTTTGCCACACCTAGGTTTAAGTAAGTTGTGGCAGCCATAAAAGTATGGCCAACAAATTGTTAGCCACAAGATGTGGCAAAGTTGACAAAAAATAACCCTATGACATATGGGACAGTATGTGGCAAGCCACAACTGTGACAGCAAACCAAATGCAAACATAAGAATTGTGGCTGCCACAAGTATGACGTGGCAAATTGTGGCAGCAAACCAAACAGTTCATCCATTGCTCATCTAAAAATCCTAACTAGAGCACTAGCAACCTTCTCAATTGAAGGTTTATGAAGTTTAAAAATTTGACCAGAAATATAAGTTTTAAAATATAAATTAATATATGAAAAATTCATTTTGAAACTTGAAAATTTTCAAATTGAAATAATAAAAAGTTCAATTGAAATTAGTCAATTTTCAATTAAAAGTGATAGAAAATTAATTGTATTGGACCGTGCGCTACCGGTGCACGGGTGCCAACTGCCAACCAGCAATTCCGATGTTCACCAGCATACTATATGTCGTCAGCATCGCATCATCGTTAACGCATTAGGCAAATGCAAATGAGTTGATGAAGTGACGGGTTCTGACGTAGATCATGTATCAATGTATCGTCACTCTCGTGAGGGCCATGGTTTGCAGTTAGCACTCGAATCCAGGGTTCACCGTGCCGCCGTGATTGCCTCGTTAATCATCCCTTACCGTGATATGGTGTCACGGTAGCCGTGTTATAGTTTGCTAAAATTTACTAAATTCACTAAAACTAAAAAAAAATGATGAATTCATCGTGGGTTGCTGCTGGTTGCTACGGATACCGTACGGTAAACGCCGTGCCATCGATGGATGGTAAGGAAATGGCCGGCGGTAAGACAACCCTGATCAAATCCTCCTTTCATCTCGTAAAAAAATACTAGAGTTTAGTCGATGCTGCCCTGATCAAGGTTCAGAGTTTCAGACTGACATACTCCTATATCAAGGCTATTCTACCTTCTCTTCCTGATCAATACTACGTGTTAATCTCTCTAATTTTAAGCTGAAAATGAGATAAATGTTCTTACCATTTCTTTTCATGTTGAACGCCGATGAGAAACATCGACCAATGAACAATGGCTCCGTGTCTCCGCCTTCAGCAATTTTCCGGCGAACTCCGCTCGAGTTGTAAATGAAAGAAAACCCGCCAACCCAATTCGCTCGCGGATTCTACTAAATACGTATTCTCCACTAGAAAGTGTATTTCACTAGTACCTTTCTTCCCCAACTCGCCCCTGTCTCCGAAGCACAAAACCACAGCGAGCCAGCGAGCGAGCTCGCGCCGCCGCCATGGATGCCTACCACCTCATCCGCTTCCACCTTCCTCCACCACTCAATCTCCCACCCACCCTACCTCCACCCCGAGGCCGCCGCGTCGCCGGCGCCGTCGTCGCTTGCCGCGCCACCGGTGGCGCCCACCAGGAGCGGCCATGGGAGTCCTACAACCGGGGAATCCAGCCCAACGCCGCCGCCGACCTCGCCGCCTCCCTCCGCCTCCTCGCCGACATGCAGTCATCGGGGCTCCGCCCCAGCGGCGCGGCCTACGCGCGCCTCATCCGCGCGCTGGCCCGCGCCGGGCGCACGCTGGAGGCGGAGGCGCTCCTCCTCGAGATGCGGCGCATCGGGGGGATCCGCCCCGACGCCGCGCACTACAACGCGCTCCTCGAGGGCCTCCTCGCCGGCGCGCACCTCCTCCTCGCCGACCGCCTCCTCCTCCAGATGGCCGACGACGGCGTCGCGCGGAACAGGAGGACCTACACGCTGCTGCTGAACGCGTATGCCCGCGCCGGCCGCCTCGAGGACTCGTGGTGGGTTCTCGGCGAGATGAAGCGCCGCGGGATTCGGCTCGACACCGCGGGTTACAGCACGCTGGTGCGGCTTTACAGAGACAATGGCATGTGGAAGAAGGCGACTGATCTCATCATGGAGATGCAGGAGCTCGGGGTGGAGCTCGATGTCAGGATTTACAACGGGTTGATCGATACGTTCGGCAAGTATGGGCAGCTGGCGGACGCACGTAAGGTGTTCGACAAAATGTGTGCAGAGGGAGTTAAGCCGGATATTACGACTTGGAATTCTCTTATTCGATGGCATTGTCGTGTTGGGAATATGAAACGTGCTCTGCGGTTCTTCGCCGCAATGCAGGAGGAAGGGATGTATCCAGACCCGAAAATCTTCGTTACGATCATCAGTAGGTTGGGGGAGCAGGGGAAGTGGGATGAGATCAAGAAGCTGTTTCATGGCATGAGGAATCGAGGGCTCAAGGAGAGTGGTGCAATCTATGCAGTTTTGGTTGACATTTATGGGCAGTATGGCCATTTTCGTGATGCACAGGACTGTGTAGCTGCTCTTAAAGCTGAAAATCTGCAGCTTTCACCTAGCATCTTTTGTGTCTTGGCCAACGCATATGCTCAGCAGGTTAGTCTAGTTACTGGATATAGTTGGAATCAACTTAACATATTGGCAGTTTTTACCGTCGTCCAATGCAAACTAACATAGTGTCAAAGTAATAATTTTAACTTTTGAAAATAACAAATTTTGGCCGTTTTAGTATTAAATCACAGTTCTATCTCCAGATTTACATCCATTTAAAATTCAGTGAATCCTGACCATTTTATTTATCTGTTCAATGCCATGATCATTGTTCATTTCCCACCCATTCGGTTCAATTCTAGTTAAAAGGATGTTTGATCATTTGCCACCCATGTGTCACACACATGGGCCCCCTAATGCACAAGCTCTGTTGCATACCCTAGCAAGGTAGAGCAATCTGTAGGTTCAAAGTGCTCTGGAATTTTCCATTATCGTTCTGCCTTGTCAGTTTTGTTTTCTTTTGACAAAAAAAACTTAATTGATCTCAAAACACCAATATCTACATGCACACCACCTGAATTATCTGTTTTCAGGGTTTATGTGAACAAACTGTGAACATTCTTCAATTGATGGAGGCGGAAGGAATTGAACCAAATCTTGTTATGCTGAATTTGCTAATCAATGCTTTTGGTACTGCTGGAAGGCATTTAGAGGCTCTTGCTGTACTCCAGCATATCAAGGATAGTGTATGTTCTTTCTCCAGAAATAAGAGAAGAAAAAATGAATTATTTTTTACTATTCTTGTTTGGGTTCCATGATTGAACTTAATTTGAGCAATCTGTTCCAACCATCGATTTCCTTTTTCAGGGTATGAGTCCAGATGTTGTGACTTACACAACACTGATGAAAGCTTTTATGAGAGCAAAGAAATTTGAAAAGGTATGTCCACTGTTTTTATACACTTTAGCATTTTAGTAACTTAAATATCGTGAATTGTAGCAAATCCACAGCCTGAGTTGCTAGTGAAATTCTGAATATTTATTTGTTTAGCTCTTCACCGTAACTCTTAAACAAGTTTTTCCTCGCGATAATGCAATGATTGGATTATCTTGATAAGGATGGTACATAATAAATACATGTGTAATCAAGGTTTTCAAAAGATGGCCTATGTAAATGAACAATTTCAGAAGTTTGAATCAATTCCTGTTGTTGTCTTGTATAGGTGTCTGAAGTATATAAGGAAATGGAGCGTGTTGGTTGTACCCCTGATAGAAAAGCTAGAGAAATGCTGAATGACGCCTGTGTTATACTGGAACAAAGGGGATGTAAGTGTTCCGTTTCTAGCTGCCGTATTGAATTTCAAGAATGTGATATTGTGATTGAATGATGCAACCTCTGGCAGGTTATACTGGAACAAAGGGGATGTAAGTGGCTCAGGCTTCTATTTCTATAACCTGAAGAACACCATATCCCTTTTTGTCTGCAATGCTGAAAGTCTGAAACAGATGTGATATGAAACAAACCCAGGTGACTTTTTGCTTGCTCAGGAATTTGAATATAGTCACTTCAATAGTTGTTTTCCTTCCTTAACATTATAAGATGCCACTTTTCCAATCAAG
>CM002484.1:20268430-20343076 GCA_000325765.3 Leersia perrieri
ACCCACCCACCCAAAGTTTAAGCTGTACTTTATGAAGCATAACAAAATTTGAAGTCTTCTGTAGTTTTTGCTAGAACTGTAAGATGACCTCTTGAATTACGTTGCAATGGCTTGGATCTTATTTGCTTCTTTAGTACCTCTTACTTCATGGGAGAAAACGATAGGAAGTAATAATTTGATTACTTAAGAAAAGATTAGGCAGGTCCTCAATTTGTCTGAACTGTAGCAAAATAAAGGGCATATTTCCATGTCTATTTCTATTTCTAGTTAGAAATTCAACTTACTTGGTTATGCGAAAACATTCCATAGGACGCAGTTTGTGGCACATTACATATGGGGACATAATATTCAAAATGGTCATATCTTTTGATGCTTCCATATGTCCGGTTCCGCAATGCAGGTATGCATGAAAACACAGCCATACCACATTCATTTCACTATGTAGGCTCAGTCAAGCACTAATTCATTCATTTTACACCATAGGGTCAATTGGTACACTTGTGTGCTTGTACTTGCATGCAAATTTCATAGTCAAGGCAACAGTTAGGTAACACTGTCAGGCATCAGGACAAGGAGGAACCAGAAAGGACACTTCAAATCATGAAAAGAAAGATATAGAGGCAGCCTCAGTTTTTGTTCATGTTACAAAATTCATATTCAGAGATGGTGAGATACACGAAACATCTGAAATTTCCTAACGTTGCTTTCTTGCTGAATCATGTATGAGTAGCTTTGCACAATAAAGTCATAAAGAGATGTTGATAGTATCAGATGGCCTGATATTGACTTGTGTGCCACAAGATTCAGCGAAGTATAAAATAACTTGTGTAATCAGTTATCCAGAGTTACAGATTACCAATGCCGTTCTTTTATAATAAAATGCCTGTTCTTTGCTTTGGCCCATATTTTTCGTTCTACATTCCTTCAACTCTACCGATAGCCTGTAGCTCAAAACAAGATGTCTGTAACCCAAAACAAGATAGGTTGAGCCAATTATAGTACCTAATTGTGCCTTTTTGTGTGTTTATTCATATATTGCAAGTCAGTATACCAGTTTTTGAATTGGCAAATGCTCTCTGAGAAAATTGCTGAAATATTATTACTGAATTCATGTCCAGTTACTGTTACAGAATTCATAACTGTCACGTCCTGGACCTTAACGCTGTTCCTGTTCTACAATCTAGAAAATTGCCAAGATACTATTACTGAATCAGTGAATCCATACTGGCATTAGCAATGTGGTCTAGACATAAGAGACGAGCAAAAGATGACACTTTCAAAAGAACTCTGTCCTTCATTTCTGGAACACTGATCTTACATCTTTCTTTGTCCATCTCACGCAGAACAGATTAAAAAAAAACAGCAGGATTTGCATCCTTTTCCTAATCCATATAGTTACTCCTCTATGTTTTGTAACATTAACATTTAGAAACATAGATAATGCAGAAGACAGATATCATGCAGAAGCGATGATGGAGGTTCACAGTTTTGTTCACTTGAGGTCGTCTTCATCGTCGCAGTCACTGAGCAAGTCATCAATGGCATCAGTGTGCGTCATCCGCGCGGACGCCTGCTTCACCCACCTCGCCATCTTGGCCGTCTCCCTGCTCACCTTGACCTGCTCCTCCAGCGCCTTCTTCAGCTTCCTCTGCTGCTGCTTCAGCTCCGTCACCATCCTCCTGTTCTCGTCGCCCCACTCGCCGACGTCGATGCCGAGCACATCATCGTCATCGCCGGCGTGGCTCTTCCTGCCGCTCCTGGTCGGAGTCTTCTTCGGGGAGAAGCCGAAGCAGCACGCCTGCCGCGGCGGCGACGGTGAGAATTCCTCCCTCCCCCTGTTCCTCTCCTTCAGTGTCGGCCGGCCGCCGCCGCCGCGCCCTGGCCTGAATAGCTTCTCCAGGTCCTCATCGTCGTCGTCGTATTTGGCCGCCGCCGGAACGGTCGCCGGCGGTGGAGGATGGGCCTGCGGCGGCGAGGAGTTCTCCTTCTCCTGGGGATCTTGCGCCGCCGCCGCTGTCGGTGAAGGGGGCGAAGGAGGAGGAGGAAGCGCGTGGGCGGCGGCGGCGGGATCGGTGGGGTGGGATGGGGCGGTGATGCTGCGGTCGAGGGTTTTGGCGATTGGCGGCGGCGGCGTGGTGGGGAGGGATTTGAGCTTGCGGAATCGGGACTCGAGAGAGGAAGGGAGGGCGGCGGAGTCGAGGAGGTGGGCGGTGTTGAGCTTGGCGATCTGCTCGAGCGCGACCATGTCCGCCGCCTCCGCAAGGATCGCGTCCACCGCCGACAGCTTCCCCCCGCCGCCGGAGTACGCCATGCCGGATGGATCGATCAGCCACTGGAAGGGGGAAGGGGAATCGCCTCGACTCACTCTCTTGCAGTAGTGGAGTGAGAGCTAGCGCAGTGTGGACGGGGTTGCAAGCCGGAATGCGATTTGTTGTGGCCTTGCGGGGTGAGAAGATTGGTAGGGGCAGTTTCGTCACGTCAGGCGCGTGGGTGATGGGGCCAATCCTTGGATGCGCTGCTCTGGGCTTTTGACCGTTGTGGCATGAAAAGGCGGTGGCCGGGCGCTGCTCCGGCGGCCGCGAAAGGGGGTCGACTCGACCGGTCGGAGTTTTTATGGCTGGGGATGGGGAGATTGTCTACAGCTTTTGGGGAGATCAGACAACGATTCATTGCCATTGTTAATGCGACGATCATGTAGCAGTATCACAGGCTCGTAAATGCTGGTACGGTATGTGATTCTATAGCCGATTTTCATCATCGATAGATTGGAAATTTGTGGAGGAGTTTTTTTTTTTAACTCAATTTTTGGTAGGTGATGCGTCGGTTGATGGTAAGACGTCAGACGTGGTGCCCTGTTTGATTGGTTGTGCTGCTACATCCATCGGTGTACATAGGGCCAGTTTGGTTTTACGTCAAATTTTGGTCTACCAATATTTGGTAATTTGAATAGTATTTACTTATGTTTGAATTGAGGCCAAATGACAGCCTTCAAAAATTAGGCCACTTCAATAGTAAAATAGACTATTTTGGCTTCAATTCAAACACCACTTGACCTTACCAAATATTGGTCATGCCAAAACATGCCAAATTTTGGAATGGTCAAAAATTGGTAAGGCCAACTTTGGCCCTAAACCAAACCAGCGAATTCACATGACCACATCCATCGGTGTACATAGGGCCAGTTTGATTTTAAGCCAAACTTTGGTCTACCAATATTTGGTAATTTGAATAGTATTTACTTATGTTTGGATTGAGGCCAAATATTGGCATGCCTTCAAAAATTAGGCCACTTTAATAGTAAAATAGACTATTTTGGCTTCAATTCAAACACCACTTGATCTTACCAAATATTGGTCATGCCAAAACATGCCAAATTTTAGAATGGCCAAAAATTGGTAAGGCCAACTTTGGCCCTAAACCAAACCATCCCGTGGAATTCACATGACCACATCCACATGACCCAAAGGAAAGATGACTATAATATGGCCTGTTCAGCTTCTGGCCCAAACTCTTGCGACGTCTTAAATGGAAGGAATGGCAGTATGGATTTATGGGCCGTAACGAACAATTCGTATACATGGGCTTTATGTTCCGTGGGCGAAGTCAATCTACATGGGTAGATGAGAATTTCGCTGGACAAGAAGCCCAATAAGTTTTGTTGCAACTAACACAACCATCTTGGGACAAACACTACCCAAGAATACAACAACTCACTCATTCACAATGATGAATTTCTGGAACAATCAATCAGTTTTGTTTCTAGTACTAGCAGTACTCCTACCAAATTTAGATCATCTGATGGGTCCTGCATCAACAAACACATGCTAGTGGAGTATAAAACTGAGCCGTGCTGTGCCGTGCGTGTGTGCACAACTATATCGCAATGCGGCTTCCGCTGTACTTGTCTGGTCTTTTATTACTCTTCCCTTACTCTGAACTTTAGTGGTTGAACATGAACTCTATTGGCACGGTGCATTGCTGCCTTGTGGTACTACGCCAGAAGGAAAGACAAACAATTAAAACAAGCCACCGAAAGCACTCGTTCGTCATCCGTTTCGTCAAGCTGGAAAGGAAAACAAGAGATCGCCGTCATCTCTGTTGCTAATAGCAGCAAACGAAGAGTGTATAGGGTGTACCAGTTGCGTCATTTAGGCTAGTTTAGTTCCAAAATTTTTTTCCCCAAAAAAATCACATCAGACCTTTAAACTCATGCATATAGCATTAAATATAGATAAAAAATAAAACTAATTATACAGTTTGTGCTGTAAACGACGAGACGAATCTTTTGAGCCTAATTAAACCATGATTAGTCATAAGTGCTACAGTAACCCACATGTGCTAATGACAAATTAATTAGGCTCAAAAAAATTCGTCTCGCAGTTTACAGGCTAGCCATAAAATTAGTTTTTTTTATTTGTGTCCAGAAACACGTCCCGACATCCGGTCAGACGTTTGATGTGATGTTTTTGCAAAAAATTTTCAGTAACTAAACGGGCCCTACTTATTTTTACTAGTACTCAGTGCATTAGGTAGAGAGAATAGTACATAGGTTTTGTAGCTCGATGGTTTCTGAAGAAGAGAAGTACAGCAGGCAACTGAAACTGACGATTACGATAACGTCAGGTGAGAGCCGTTACTGGATCAAGAACTATTCCTTAGCGGTTTTTCTTGGTTTACATCAATCTTATAGAACTATTCGTTAGCGTTTTTTCTTGCTTTACATACAATCTATAGAACTATTGAAAACCCAGCCAAATTCAATTTGATCTTCTACCAATTTCACTGGTCGAGATCTTGTTGTTTTTACTACTCCCCCGTCCTAGTAAAATACAGGATTCAGACCGTTTCGTTAGGATAAGGTTTGACAAATAATTTCTTTATTATAAATTTATTTTTACAACATAAAATAAATATTGTTAGACGTGTATTCATAAGTGATTTCGTACTATTATACTTTCCAATATAAACTGATATTTAAATAAAGAAATTATAAGTCAAACACTTGTCCTAACAAAATAAAATATGCTCTATAAAAAACAAATGGAGTATTACCCAGCAGAAGCACCCATGAACACGTCTCCCTAACACATGCTTACATAGATTCCTATTAAAATCAACGCGTGAGTAATATTCATAATTACTACCCGTATCTCATTTTTATTTCACTCAAGCCAACTCAAAACCCTATAATATAAGAAAATCGAACGGTTTTTTGTCGTTTCCTTGAACATTTGTTGAAAGCTGACACCAAGGAGAAACTTGAAAGTGGAAACAATGAAGGAGGGCTGCTAGAAGAGAGGATGCATGTCCACCGCTGCACAAAATTGTGGTAGAAAGAGGGCCTGGAAGAAAGTGGTCCAAAGTCCAAATGGTGGTGCTACCGTCGTTGTTCCGTTCTTGTGTTCTTGTACAGTTGTACTCCTTTCTTACTAGAAGCTTCCAGCATTCGCGATTACAGGTGACTAAAGTTCATTAGACGCACGGACCCCAAAGTAATCTTAAAGAAAGAAAACTCTCTTACAGCTTTTGTAGACTACATGGTTGTACTGCTATTTTCGTCGCAAAATATATCAATCTAGTATGTGATGAAACGTTTTCCAGTATAACATATATGGATAAATACATGTTTAGATACATATTAGGAAGCGTATCATTATGTATTATTTTATCCATTTTAAAATATAAGAACTTAGGATAAGATGTGTTTTATTTTGAGATGAAGGTAGTATGTAGCTATATTTTAGAGTGTAAGGAGTAGTTACTTGGATCGGTGATCGACCAAAATACGATGTCTTTCATCGATGAACTGCTAACACCTCGGACACGTACAAAACAAAATTTCAAGAGCTTTGTTTGGCCTCCAACGTTTGCAGATATGTAGAGGTATCTGGTCTCCCTTATCTGAGATTGGAACACACACAGACAATAAAACAGTTTTACTAGGAGTACCGAGTACATAGCTAAAGTTCTTTTTTTTTTTGAACGGAAAGTTCTTAATTTTTCTTTTAAGTATAAAATTAGATGAGTCTGGAACGTGTGCTTCGGTGTGATTTTCCCTTTTCTTAATACGATTAAATGGATTGATTATGATACGGTGTTGACGATCAGTTAGTAAAAAACAAGGAGACGGGAAATATAAAAAGAGGGAGCAGCAAGCGAACACGAGGAGGCGAGCAGATTGGACCTTCGGCGCCGCTGCTCTACCACCCAGCCAGCCAAGCAGTTGTTGCGATTTGACCCTTCCGCAATTTCCAACGCCCTCGTTAATTCCTCGCCTCTTCTTCTCCTCTTCTTCCTCCTCTCGTCGTCAACCTTCGCCTCTCCCCACCTCCCACTCGGTCGAGCCAACGACCACGACCACCATCTCCTCTCCATTCAAATCACATCTCGTCCTCTGAATTCTCCGCAGCAGCAGCAGCAGCATCGTCTCGCGAGTCAAACGTACACCCTTTTATTCGGATTATTTTTGTTTGTTTGGTGTTTTGGCTTTGCTGCTGCTTCTGCGATTGATTTTGGAGGAGGTGGAGGAGAAGGGGGTGGGGGTTGGTGGGATTTGGGAGTCGCCGTAGCAGCAGCGGCAGCGGCAGCCAGCGGCGACGGCGGCGATGGAGGAGGAAGCACGGCGGCAGGGGGTCAATCCGGCCTGCCCTAACGCCGGCAATCCCTTCCACCGTTGCGCCCAGTACTGCCCCGTTCCGGCTCCACCCGCCGCCGTCAAGCCCCTACCAACGCCGCCGGCGGCGGTGGCGCAGAACGGGACGGCCACGGTGGCGGTGGCGCAGAACGGAACGGGAAAGGCCGCGGTGGCGCACAACGGAACGGGAACGGCCGTGGTGATACAGAACGGGGGAAACTCGCACAGCGATGGCGAGCTGCAGCCGGAGCAGGAGCAGGCCAAGCCGCGCCGCCGCGATAGGGCTGGCGGATCCGGCGGCCTCCCCTTCTACGTCTTCCGTGAGCATCTCCTCCCCTATCTCTTTGAAGCAATTCAGATGGAAATTCGAACTCGATTTGGTTTTGATTTTGATTTTGAATTCGTGGTTGCTGCAGTGCGTGAGGGAGCGGATGGTGAAGGGAAGAAGGTTGATCCGCGATGCCCCAACGCGGGCAACCCGTTCCACGTCTGCACGGAGCACTGCCAGGCCAAGATGGCCGAGGTCAGCCGCTCGTCGGAGGGAGGGAAGTCGCCCATGTCCCTCTTCTCCCGCCACTCGCGTCGCTCCTCGACCTCATCTGAAGGTTTTTAACTTTTTGTTTGCTCAGTTTGTTAGTACTCCCTGCTACTGATTGGTGGCATCGTACACGACAGTTGGGGATCACTGTTGTTTGTATTATTGTCTGCCGTAACAATTGTTGGATTGTTTCGCAGATGGCAGCGTGAAGTCGGGGGGCAGCAAGAAGGTGGATCCTAAATGTCCAAATGCCGGCAATCCGTTCCATGAATGCACTGAGCATTGTGCTGCCAAGATGAAGGATGTGAATCAGCAGAAGAGGACTGAAAAGAAGTCCTCCTTTCGCAAGAAAGGTAGCACATACATACCAGTGGTCCTGCTCTGTTGATTTTATATGGTATCCTCGCTTCCCTAGTAATGGTGTTAGTGTAGATTAACTCTATGCTTCAATTTATTTATGGGTGATGTATGGTCTTTTGTTTTAACCCTAAACTTAACTAACGTATCCCTCGAATGCCACTAATTTTCCAACAAATTGATATGCATTATGTTTTTTTTCCAAAGAAATACAATTATATATTTTTTTAGATAATGAATATACATTGCATATGGAATACAGTGATTGATATTCACGGAAGCAAATTGGGTAATTAATCTGATAGAGTTATGGTGGTTTACGGGAAAACAAAATAGAGGGTGTCAACCATGATCATGTAAGGCCTGCTCAGCATAGCGTTGTCCATTCCGTGTAGTGGTTGCTGGTAGAAAAGAAGCAGCAAACCCTTTTGTTTTATTACATAGTTGTAGTTATTACTCCCTCCATTACATAATACAAGCCGCTGTAGTAGTGTGCTACAGTGACTTACAAACTGTAACAGAGTAATATTATATTCCTCCTTATACTTAGTGTGAAATTATAAGAAAATCCTAAAATTATTCGGTCTATTATATTGAAAGGATTGGAATGGATCACCTACAAACAATTGTCTGTACTATAAAAGGGCTCATGTCTTAATCAGTTGCATTTCTATTCTACTGGGTTGGTGAATTATGATAGTGATACTGCTAACCTGCTTATCATGATTGTGGTCAATCCATATTACATTTTCTACTTTCAATTCGCATTCTTAACTGGTACTTTATACCCTGCAGGGGGTAAGGAGATCGCGGCGGTGCAGAACTGGAAGGTGGATCCAAGGTGCCCAAATGCGGGCAACCCATTCCATATATGTGCCCAATACTGCTTCGATCATTTGAATGAAACAGGGCAGAAAGATACTAATAAACCAGGTACATCTTCTAGTTAACCCAATGGGTAGTAGCATGTTAATGGATATCAGAGCTCTGGAAACCATTTTTATGGTTTCTTTCTCTCTTTTTCTAGACTCAAGGAAGGGAAAGGCTGTTCTGAGAGCAGAGCAAACAGGAGAAATCAATTCTGATTGTCTGAATGCATCCAACCCCTACCACAAGTGTGGGGAACATTGTAAGAGAAAAGGTGACAGGTAGATAAGGTAATGCAAATTCTCTCTTAAGTTGTGAAATAGTTATTGGTTGTTCCTGCCCATTGAAGTTACTTGAACCTCATCGATTGGATGTGCATATTAACAGACATATTTTTCTTAACAACGGTGACATGATATGAAGTCATGATTTGGCAGTTGTAAAGTTCAGCTAGCTAAGCTCTTTTGACCGTGTTACCCTTCATGAATGATATATCATTTAGTAATTGTAAATTGTCAACTAGCCAAATTCATTTTGGTTGAGTTCTCACATCATCATTTAATAAAAACCTGTCACCTTTCAATGAGCTTCTAGATTTTATCTTGCACAGCTAGGAACTCAACTTTCATGACCTAGCTATCGGCACATTAACTTTCATGCTCCCAAAAAGTTCATGGAAACTCTGTAACTACTTTTATATGCAAATTTCTTTCAGGAACTGCTTGCAAATTTGTAATGCATGACATATGCTATGGATTGTACTTTTGTATGCATATGTTTGTTTTTCTTAGGGTGACTGGCATTTTTTTGTTCTTTGGGGCTTTCCCCTTTTCATTCATACAGTATAAAGTTCTTCTGTTTTTGCTTGATTCTTGTCATGCCATTGAACGTTCTCAAATATTTTGATGTTAATCTGATGTCCCACATCTAATATAGCAGTTAATCGCAAAAGTTTGGCACCATAGTTTCATCTGCGCACATGTATATGATTTTTCTTTGGGCAAGCTTTGAAAAATCTTTATTAGTTGTAAGCATGTGGTCAACGTACCTTTCCTTCCCCATAGCCAGTCAATATAACGTGTTGTGGATCTTCAATGAATTTTTTGGAAAAAAAAACGAAATGGTAGTTGAATAAATAAAAAAACATTAATGTGATGCGCATAAGTAGCACTGGCCTTATTTTCTGTATGTTCTTCAGTCATAAAAGTTTTTCTTTGTTTATTTGAGTTGACAGTATCTCCTTTTTGCACTAGGCTGGCGATACACACGGTTCCTTCTCCAGATGATGATGGTGAAAAAAAAAGTATATCCCCGCGCCAATATTCCTGTAGATTTCAGTAGATCGGCTCCGCTTTGTAGTGTGGTTGCAGCATCAATCTTTGCGGTATTATTTATTATGCCCTTCTACACACATTCTTACTGTTGTTCACTCCATATAAGAGAGTCAGCATACTTTAGATCTAGTATAATTTGTTCTGCGAAGATTGTAAAAATAGAAGCGTGCTGTTTCTTTTTTTCCTTTCTTCTTTTTGTAAGATAATCGCCTGCTTGTATAAGTTATAATTTTGTCACCAACCAAGTGGTCCACAAACCAGTTTTTTTTTTCGTTCATTCTTTTTTAATTCTTACCACCACTATTCACTATCCATATTTTTTTATAGAAAAAGATGAGGCAGATCGATGTTTGTTAGCAAGTGGTCCTTCTGAACCAAGATTTGTGGCCATTAATTCCCATTTTGTTTTATCATCTATGAACAAGAGGCATCCCGTCATTGAGATCAACTCTTTGACAAGTATGGCTGCTCTTTCTGGTTGGCAGGATCTGGTTGCGCATATTCATTTTCTTTTCCTTCTAGAATCTGTGGCATGGACTGAAGCCATTGGTCAGCGTAGAACAACATCAATATTCAGTACTACTGTACACGTCATGTTTGCTTGTTGATGAATGATGAGGAATTCCTGGGGGACCTTTGAATTTTCAGACTTGTTCAGTTCTTTCTTGGTTGGAGACGTCCAATTCATCCCTGAAAATTTCTTTTGACCTGGAAAAAGCAGAATATTTTCAGTGTTTTCAGCATATAGCTGATGCACATGATGATGTGATCAACATTCAACAATACGGGTGGTTGCCGCGTTTTCAATTTTATTTATGGTTCACACGAGGACGAAAAAGATGTCGCTGCTCCAAACCTGTATGAAGAAACACCAAACCATACAGCCAATCAAATTAAGCTCATATGTACACAATCAGATTAACCGCAAGTTCACATGTCTGCTCCAAGAGTTTTGGTGAGCCCAACAGAATCGGAAGTCAAACGAAATTAGGAAACTTTACTCACAAAGTTTATACTGAATTTACTGATCATCCACCGAAATGTAAAGAAATTATGTTTTGGCAACATAATTTTCCCTAATACAGTCGACTTTAAAGCGTTATTATGCGTAACAACCATTTCTCTTTCCTTCCTTTTCCCTAATAGAACCTGCCAATAAAGACCGTTATACATGCCAGCTATCCCGTTCGCGCAATTAAGTTGCTGCACACATACATCTGGGGAATAATATAAGCCAATTAAACTACTGAACGGAATCTATTAATCTCTCTCATATACAAATATTGACATTTATAATCGGTACTTCTATTTTAGTCTAAATTTAATTTTTAGAATATTTGATTTTGCAACATAATGTAGAGCTAGGTTTTTTAATTAAAAATGAATTTGGCGTACAATTCAATTCTTGTTTGATACATACTTCTTTAATTCACTTTTTATAGGACTATGGTTAGATTTGATGTATTATTAAGGCTCTAAAATACACACATCAATATACCGTGTAGTTGTCACTTTGAAAGTTGCCCCCCTCATACCTAAATCTTGGCTTCGCCACCGTGAGTCTGCGATGCACAACACATATTACTATTGAATGGTTTGTTGACTTTGGGCTGATGGACGGGAACGAAACTCAAGGTATAGATTTTTTTTGTTTTTGAACTTCGAAACTCAAGGTATAGTTGAAGTACAAAAAATGGACTTATTCCTATCAGAACCTGTTCAGATAATAGGCCTTGGGCCGAAGGCACGGGAATAAATGGGCCTTGCACTCAAAAGCCCCACAAACCGCCTGCTCAGCCCAGTTTGAATCTCACTCGAAAATGAAAAGGAGATCAAAGGGGAAAAGCCCACATCCTCGCCCAGAAAAAGAAAAGGAAGCCCATAAAAAAAAGAAAGGAAAGCCCACATCCTCGCCGCCGCCGCCATCGCCGTCTCCAACCCGATCCCCAATTCGCACGCGTCGTCTCCTCTCCGACCTGAAGCGAATCCTCTCCTCCTCTTCTAGGGTTTCCCCGAATCCGGAGGCGCGCGCGCGCGGGCTCGAGCGAGCGATGGGGAAGGAGGACTCGTCGGCGTCGGCGTCGGGGAAGTCGCGGCCGGAGTGCATCAACTCGTCGAACCCGTTCCACGAGTGCTCCGACTACTGCCTCCGCAAGATCGCCGAGGCGAGGGAGCGCCTCGAGGAGGCGCAGCGGCCGCCCGTGGACCGCACCGTCCACCCCGACTGCATCAACGCCTCCAACCCCTACCACATCTGCTCCGAGTACTGCTTCAAGCGGATCGCCGACGCCAAATCAGGTAGTCACCCGCCGCCTCCTCCTCTCTCCTTTCGTTTCTATGTGATTACCGATCTGTGTAATTGGGGTTCTTACTAGGGGTAATTTGGGACTAGAAGTAATTTGATTAGTATTGAGCCTGTATTGTGTGCTTATGGAGTGATTTGTTGGATTTCTCTCAGGGTTAGAGCGCGCGGAGCAAGAGCCGCCTTCTGTAGATGCCGCGCCTGCCCAAGCTGAGGATGATGATGATGCGGTGCGGCAGGAGGACTTCGGTGCGGACGACGGCTACCCGCAGATGACAGAGAAGCAGAAGAAACTATTTGAGCTGCGGCTGAAGATGGTGCGGTTATCGGGAATTTTTTTTTTCTCTCATTTATACGACACAGCTGTGGTGTGTTAAATCTTGGATATTCATCATTGTGCTGTCCGTGTGCTCCAGAATGAAGCTAGGAAGGCGAATCAGCAAGCGATGGTGGCAGAGAAGAAGAGGATGGAGCCTCGTACTGAGAGTAGAGGTGTTTCTAAACAGAAGTGGCTGGAGGACAGGAAAAAGAAGATTGGAAAGCTGCTGGACTCGAATGGCCTAGACATGACAAAATCATACATGCTTGATACGCAGGAGTCGGCCGAAGCGAAATACAAGAAGTGGGAAAAGGAACCTGCTCCATATGGTTGGGATGGTGAGTTTCATCTCGTGAATTTGTTCATTCAATTGGTATAGAGGCCCTGTTCTGTAGCGTCATTGAAATTTAGTGCATCCATATTATCTTGCCTTTTATCTGATGGCAAGTTTAACACATCCATATTGTACATGTTTTAAGTGAATTCCAAATGATTTTACTTGAATAATTGTTTGGCTGGTTGTTACTGAGTACTCCGTATATAGTATCAGTGTGTCACCATTTATAATAAGTTGAGTAAATTTCACAAAACTGTAGATACTTTGGTTAAATTATCACAAAACTATAGATTTAAGCATATATATCACAAAGCTACAGATTTAGTGCCAAATTTATCTTATAACTACAGATTTAAGACATCATATCGTAAAGTTGCAAAATTAGTGATGAAATCAACAAAGAAATATATATATATACTTTATTACTTTTATATTTTAGAATTTAGATTCATAGTACAATTGTTTTTTATTTACAAAGATGTATTTCTTTTGATATAATTGATGTTAAATCTCTCTAGTTTTGTGATACAATGCCTTAAATTTGTAGTTTTGTGAAAACTTTGGCACTAAATCTGTAGTTTTGTGATAAACATTCTTAAATATGTAGTTT
This sequence comes from Leersia perrieri, assembly GCA_000325765.3. Taxonomy (NCBI): domain Eukaryota; kingdom Viridiplantae; phylum Streptophyta; class Magnoliopsida; order Poales; family Poaceae; genus Leersia; species Leersia perrieri. Next base: position 20,281,729 of record CM002484.1, read on the forward strand.
TGTGATAATTTGTCCAAAGTACATGTAATTTTGTGAAATTTACTCTAATAAGTTTTATGCCGTGTTTTGCAAACTAACCAATCTATGTTTAAGTTTATTCTTTCGATCTCTGTTTCAGTTTATCCTGCATTGAAATGCTAAACCCGTAGTTACTGACGTTCTTAAGGAAATATGTTATTTATGCTCTGGACTTCCTATCGTTATTGCATCTAGCCTTCGGCAATGCCTTGGTTAGCAGTTCTTGTTACATAGTGCATTAAACGCCAGGCACCATAACTGTCTACTGTATGATTCTTGATATCTGGAAATCCTGATCAGAGTTCAGAAAGCAATAAAGTATCAATATAGCCATAGTTATAGTTTGTTGTTTAAAATAAATTTGTGTTGGATCGCAAAAATATGTTTGATCTTTTTAATTTAAATCTCACCTGTATATAAATGGGGTGTTCTCATTCGCAGTTTTCAACCAGAAGACCTTGTATGATGCATACAAAAAGAGGACAAAGAACATTAATGTTGACATGGAGGCATACAACAAAGCAAAGGAAGCAGACCCTGAATTTTATCGGGACGCTTCAAGTCTTCAATATGGGAAGGTACTTGGCATCACACCAAACTCTTTGTACTCATTAAGATTAAGGTCCTGGTATAGGGTCCTTACGATGGGTTGTGCATCACACAGGTGTCTAAGGTGCCGGAAGAAAACATAGACAGGATGGTTAATGAGCTCAAGGAGAGGGATGAGAAACGAAAAGCATTCAGCAGGAGGCGCAAGTTCCATGAAGACAAGGATATTGACTCAATCAATGACCGGAATGAGCACTTCAACAAGAAGGTTGAGAGGGCATTCGGCAAGTATACGCTTGAGATCAAGAACAATCTTGAGAGGGGGACTGCCTTGCCAGATTAGCTACCCTGCACAGCATTCCAGCACGGAGCTATCCAATCTTCAGGTAGAGAGTGGACCTGTTGTCTGTTTCCCCTACTGTGTTTTCCTTGTAACTTGACAACAATTTGCTTGGAAACTGTAAGAAAGCCAACTTGGATGTAATGATGTGAGAATATAGCATGTTCAAGCAGTTATGTATGCCAAATGAGCCCAATCACAACTGTAGTGGTGGTGGTGTTTTTTTGTGGAAATGAGCAGATCCATTTACTGTAGTGGTGCCCAAGACTTCTACATGATGAAAGTGAACTTTGGGCTGAGATGACGGGCCATCACGGTTAATCCACATCGACGATCAACGTGGTAATAACCCTCATTCAATTGCTCTTCAACTTGTCCTCACAATAACGCCAAAGTTACTGACTGAGCAAACAAGTTATCAGTTTCTCTCTGTCGCCACTGCTATATACTCTACTCCGTATGTTGTTGTGTTGGTATCGGGTCAAGGAAGCTGTTGGGTGACAGAAGGAGACTATTCCTGACCTTAATTTCGATATGGATGGTGCTCCATGTAGTATTAAGGAACGATAATTAGTCTGGTTGAGGTAGCAACATCATGCGGCAGTGTTGAGAAATGATTTGCATTTAGCATATATGGATTGGCTGTTCAGTCATATTTCAGACTAAGCCAAGTCAGGAATTCACTTTCAGGCTTTAGCGTCTTGTTTGCTCTTTATGAGTGTAACTGTCTAGTCTTTTAAGTGTGCTTTTACAAAGATCAATCTCTAGTTACAGTTTACGTAATGGTGAAGGACTAGTACACACCAGCAACTGGTCAATATAGTTTCAGTATCTGATCAAAGTATCACAGTGTTTAGTTTCTTTGCTCTTGCAATTGTAGTACTTGTCTGAAAATCAATCTCTTTGTTTGCAAACAGGGAATGAAAAAAAGAGGCTTTTGTCTGAAAGGGTGAAAGAATCAGAACGTTCTGAACAAATCACTTTCAGAGCATCTGGGACTTGAAGAATTTGGCAAGTGAGAAGGATGTAGAGAGACCAGAAGTAACTACTGGAAACAAGAAATGACATCATTCGTGAAGTGAGCAAACAGGATGGAACGCCGTACATGCGATCGATATATGCGAGTGTGCCATCACAATCAACAAGGAATCACACTCCATTAGCAAAGAATCATATCAATACATACAAATCCACGCAATTAAGGAGGCCCTTTTGTTGTTCCGTCAGGAAAAGGATGCTGGCTTGACGGGCCGCCGGTCGCCGTCGCCGTCGCCGGCCGGCCACCGCGTCGCTCTCTTCCCTTTCGTCAATGAATGAGCCAACTACTTTTCCCCACATCCAGATTTTTCTGCCTCTTCGATCTCTTCTTTGTGACCGAGAGCGAGGCGCAAATTGACATGGACGACAGGTGCCTACTTTTCGAGCCACCGTCGCGTAGTCATTAATAACCGACGACGAGACAAGCAACGCGAGGGCCATGTCGCCGTCGCCGTCGTCACGGCGAATGGGCGCCGTCCGTGTGGACGGCTGGGTCGTCGTCCGTTTGAACCACGGCAACCGCACGCAAATTTTCCCTAGTGTTGGAGTATAAGCGAGCGAATCTCCTATCTTTCTCCGTCAGCTTAAGTTTGTGGGTTCAATTTGGTCGGAGTGAATTGTCCGTATTTTCTCATTAGTCTAGGCTTTTCTTTTTCGATTGAACTGGTCGATGCACGTGACTTAATGCACGCTGCGGACGTCGGCGGAAAGCCGGAAACGGAAGTTCGTCGGCAGACGGCCGGCAGGGATGATTCGATGAATGGTCCTGCAAGGAAAGAAAGAATCAAGTGTGTATTGGCGCCGGGCGATGATGGTTATGATCGGTCGCGCCATTTGTGTACACAGGTTACACACAAAAAGGAGACGAAAAAGATGAGGATGCGAGGTTCCTTCGCCATGGGCATGCCCCACCGGAGATCGACGGCGAAAGCTATCTGTCAGTCATTCAGGCCGCGGTTGCCATCGTCTCCCACGAGGATCTCCCACTTTAGATTGAGCCTTGATAGCTTTTGCGACGAATAGAATAGAACCCAATTTTGGTGATAAAGCAGACTGAGCAACAGAAATGGAGATGGTATCCAAACGCCCAAACGAACATTCACATTCTCGGTCAACAAACAAATTCGATCGGCCCGCCTATCAATCAATCAATCGATCGATTGATCTCTTCTTCCGTTTTTGGTTCTTCCTTTCTTCTTCTTCTTTTTTTTTTTTTTTGGATTGAATGAGCAGAAGCATGCATGATTCAAAGCAAGCTTGGGGAATTTACTCCAAAAATCAATAAACAATCATCAATGAAAAGGTCTCCCGTTTTGTATGTACATCGGCTTGTGTAAGTATACATGTGTACCGAATCGCGTACGCCTACTCGGGGCGGGTCATCCGAGGCAGCACGTGCAGCGACACCACCCGCTTCCCGGCCGGCGCCGCCACTTCCCACATGATCGGCGACGCCAGCGACGACGATTCCCTCCATGGCGTCACCGCCGCCGCCGCCGCCGCCTTGGGCGGCGAGGCCATGTCGACGATTAACACCTTGCCGCCGCCGTGCGCCACCACGCACGCCTTGCCGCCGGCGACGGCCATCTCCGCGGCGCCCTTGAGCCGCTCCGACTCGGCCACCGTCGTCCACCGGTCGGTGCCCCAGTTGTAGGCGGTCAACGCGCCACGCTCCTCATCCAAAACGTAAATTGTCTCGCCGCCGTCTTCCGCTGCCGCGGCGGGGCCCTTCCAGCCGGCGAGCATGCCGGGCGGCATGTCCTCCCATCTGCCGGCGGCGAGGTCGAAAACGGCGCCCTCCTTGGGCCCACGGATGCAGCGGAGGTTGACCATGCAAACCTTCCCGCCGGCGCACACCGCATCCACTGCGTCGCGGCTGAACCGCCCGTCACGCAGCGGCGGGATTTCCTCCCACGACGCCGACGCCGACGACGACGCGGGGTTCCATGTCGCGCCGGAGCACGCCACGGCAGGGTCATAGCCGGCGCCGACGCCACCGGCGAGGAACACGCGCCCGCGCGCCGCGCCGGCGGCGCACCAGCGGCGTGGCGAGAGCGGGATCCGCGGGCCGTGATGCCACCGCGGCGTCGGCGACGACGGGTCGAACACGAGCGGACGCGGCAGCGCCGGGTGAAGAGATTGCGTGGAGCCCGAGACGACGACGAGGCGGCCGGCGACGGCGACGGACTGGAGAGGGAGGCGGCGGGAGAGGAAGGAGGGGTGCCAGAGCGTGGGCGGCGGCGACGGCATCGGCGGCGGAGGCAGAAAATCCCAGCGTCTCGCCATGGGATCGTACGCGGCGAACGAGACGTCGTCGAGGAGCGCGTACAGCGACATGAACGGCGGGAACGACGGCGTGTACATGAGCCTCCGCCATGGCCGGCAGACGGCGTGCAGTAGGCGCGGCGGGAGCGGCGAGAGGCAGAGCTGCGCCAGGTGGTCCGGCAAGCCGGGGAGCAGCGGCTGCGGCGGCGACACGGACACGACGGCGTCCATGTCGGCGGCGGCGGCGGCGGGTGGCGGCGAGGGGCGGAGACGCTTGTGATTAGTGGCGAGTGACGGCGGGGGCTTGAAACAGGGGCGCTTGGTGGCGGCCATGGACGCAGAAGCAGCAGATACTAGTAGTTGTGGTAGAGAAGAGGACGAGTTGCGTTGCTTCTGCGAGCACGGCGGCAGCGGGAGTAATATATTGGGGGCATACGCAAGTGCGGGGGCGAGGTGGTACAATTAATCCGGAAAGGCATGAGGACCATACCCATAGATATGGGAACAAGAAGGAGGGAGAGGTGGTCATCAGGTCAGAGAAGATGCACCTTCCTTCAGCATTGTGTGGTTCAGCTTAAGCTAATACAGACAGCAGCAACACAGCCATGCAAGAAACGCGGTAGTCTAGTAGCACAGGCCCATGCGGCTCACTTTTAGGCACGTACGTACACATTCATCACAAGGTCAAGAGTTGGGTTTGGTCATTGCAAAAAAAGCAAAAGAAAAGAAGACGAAGTAGTAGTTGACTGGGCTGCCCATTGCGTACTTGTTGTTTAGTAATTTTCAACATTTAACTGCCATGCAAGATTGTGACTTTCACTCATTCACAGCTCAAGCTAACATTGCTCAGCTCTTAATCTAATCTTGTTAGTGCATGTTGCAACGATTTAGCCGTACGTCAGTTGTGATGTGAGTAAGCATCGTTGCTCAGCCATTAATTTAATGGAAAAGTCTATACGTACAACCTTTTTCTTATAAATGTTGATGTGCCGTGGTGTCATGAATTCTACATTTCAACTTCAACCTAGGCATCTCACCCTTTGTCCAAAAATACAAACATGAATGCAACACATCTTAATACAACAAATCTGTATAGAACCGTTATCCAGCATCCCACCACAAAAATTTATATATTTGGATGTAGGGTGTAGTTTCCTGGCCTGGTAACTCCAACCTAGCTATTTAAATCAAACAATTGAAAAATAAGAGATGTATAAAAAAATTAAGTATGTAAAGATAGGGTAGGAAAAAATTATCAATATCCATAAACTGAACCAAATGGAAACCGAAAACAAAGACCGAAATGTCTGTCCATATTTTTCACAAGCCAAAATTAATTCAGTTAATTTTTGTCATCATTCTCGATTAACCAAGATGATTGAAAGCGAATTAGAAAACAAGTCTAAATAACTCTCTAATCGGTTGACTTGGTGTTAAGTTGGATTTGGAATACTATAATTGATGCTAGGTGAGTTGATGTGTAATACCATATTTTGCTTTTATCTGGTGCTATTTGTCAAAAACATGTCCTAAAAGACGGGAGGAATGTCAAATTTTCGTTACTATTTGCCGGATGGTCAGAAAATCTACTATTTTCCACCTCAAAAAACTGTCGGCAGTTTTCTGGCCATTCCTTTTTAGAGCAAGCCATTGGGTATGCTATAGAGTTGCTCTAAATTAAAAGACGGTGCATGCATAATAATGTATCCTCTTTATGACAACATAAAATGAATATATAGCTAGCACGTCAGTTACCTTGGTCACCATCCACGAAAGAAGAAATGATGCAAAATGGTGATGTCTATCTAGCTAGTTAATACATACATTCTCAGTTGGCTGCTCCTTTTTATTCTGTGACTCAAAAGCTGCACGATCGGATCTGCCTGTATCTTCTACTCTTGCACGTTGGACCTCTGGTTGTGCTATCAAACAGCAAATTTTCAACTCCGGGAGAGAGTACTCATCGAATTCCATGAGTCTGATTTCTTTGACAAATTATGCCATTGCCTGTGAATCCAACTGGTGATAGACTCATTTAGCAATCAAACAGCTTAGTTGTTTGTTATAGACTATCTTTTTTCTTTCAGTTGCGGCCACAGAATAATATGCATGTTACCCTTTAGAAAAGATTTTATCGTAAAGTATGAATGCCAAAATATGCCATGCATCTCTTAAAAAAAAGTACGAATGCCATGAGAACAGCAGACCTAAAGCATAGAAACACAATCTGATTCGACATCTCTGATCTAATTCGGATATTCGACAATGGAGCAGATCCCGTTCAAAGCAAGTTATGCCCTCTGAATTTGGATATTCACGCTGTTCCCAATTTTTTTTTCTCTCCATACGCTTTTACCGGTTGAATCCACATATAGCCTACATGATGCACACGATAAATTTAAAATTCCACTAATATCTATCAATTTAGCACATAAACAAAATGTTAACATGCATGTATATCCATTAATCTTCATTCTAGATTCGGTTCGGCTTGTTTATGTACCATATTTCTACGAATAGCAAAATAAGTATATAGTTCAACTGGTTAAACATGTCCATCTGGGTTCAGGTCACATATTTGACCCACGTGTTTGTATTTAGAGCTAATATTCTTCTAGTAGTAAGCAATGTACCCATCAATATTAAAACATATGTAGCGACTTCATCAATCTTTAGATATGTCAATCCGGTATTGAGATGTGTTCATAGGAAACAGTCTCTACGTGCTTTTATATAGATAAGTGTGTGTCTGATTGTGAGCGTCAGTTTAATTTCAGAAAGAAAAAAATACTACCGATAACTAGTCCGATATGAAAGTGGCTGGAGGATAGATAGCGAGCGGGACGTGAACTTGTCTAGTGTTTTAGTGATTACACAGACATAGACTTTTCCGCCCGGACCGTGTTGATGAGAAACTGATAAGAATTGATGATGTATGTGCGAAAAAGTAGGATGAGAAACTGATGAGAATTGATGATGTAGTATGAGCGAAAAAGTAGGAGCAGCCAACCGACGCACCAATGGGGGTGGAGTCAATGTGTACAGGCAGCATATATACATGCATATATGCACATGCAAATCAGATTGTCTGCTTCTTTTTGGAGCGTACTCCAGTACTCCTAGCTAGCAACGATTGCAAAGCAGGTGAGGTGAGGGCCAGCAAACCCCACACCCATTTATGGAAGACGAGTACACTTGCCTTTTTCAGTATTTAGTGCACCCCCCTGACTTTCTCTGCACATGGTAATACTAAGAAGTAATACCAATTTCCATGCCTGCAATTTGCAAGAGTTTTATTGTTTAATTATGTGTTGTGGAACAGGCACTAACACCTTCAATTATCATTCTGATGAGCACTCTATATTATTTTTATTGGAATGGATGCAACATGTATTATCATTTCCTTAGTCCTTATCAAGCTTATGGATAGGGGCAAAATATTGTGGGTCATATGGTTTGGTAACAAAAACCTATCGGAAAGCTTCTGGCAGGCCGCAACTTCTTATGGCTAAAATCTCACCTGACATAAGCTCTACTAAACATCCTAGATTATGTTAATATATAACTATAGAATCTAGAATATAAATTAAGAAGTCAAAAACCGGTTTTTCAGCTTCTCACCACCTTTATATCTACCAATTATTTCTCAGAATATAACCCCACAATCCACCCACCTACCAACACCTAAATAAGCCTTCACACCTCGGCATGTCAATGGTGTGTTATGCCATACAAATTGTGGCCACATGTCTTTGCAACAATATATGTGAATGACGTATAGACGAGTCTTAGCTAGTAAAGTATGTCATGTAATATACTCTAAGTTAGCAAGTTTTGGCATGACTAAATTTAAGGTGGCAAATTGGGGTTGCTAACAAATAAGCCTTAGCAACACATAGATATGGTTATGAACCAAACATGTCCACTCGAAATTGGTTCGATCCAGCCTCTTAAGGATCTTATTGCCATATTAAATTGCAGTATCTCAATATTCCCTAGACATTGCTTTTCGAGAAATTAAGTAAATTGATGTTTCGAGACCAGCAGAATAGGCCCTGAATTTCGACGTTGAATGTTCAAACCGTGTGTTCCATCTGAATTTTGGAACATACAACCATCAGGATATGAGGCCCATGACTTACGGCACAGAAGGCACATCTAGAATGGCATGGAAAAAAATAAAAAGAAAAGAAAAGAAAGAATGGCTTGGATTGCATGTGAGGCGTGGGAGAGGGGCAAATGGGAGACGGAAGATGACAAATTGTTTTGGCTAAGAGATGACACAAGTTGTTTTGTCTATATGCTCAACTCTTGTGTGTTTTTGCTTCAATAGTGCGTGACTCCGTGTAGTAGCCAGCTCACTAGCAGACGGCCACATGCGTACATTGCGTCACCGCGGAAAAGGCACCATTCGTCCGTCTGGATTTTATTTTTTTCAAGGTGGGTATACGTGCATAGCCATTTGCCGACTGCATTTGCCTAAGTCATAATGTCATATCCGTTTTTTTTTTCTTATTTTCGGTCTGGCATTTTTGGACTTCTAGGATTAGGCTGGGACACATGGGAAAGGAAAATACATGCATTTTTTTTAGAAACAGTACAAACGTAGACGTCCACACGCGCGCGCACACTCACCTCTATAAATGCGCACACGCATATCGTGCCTCTATACGCATATCTAAAGACTGGGCCGACATATATTAAGATTGATGAAGTCTACTGCTGAAAAAATATTAGCCGCAAATATAAGCATCCGTGTCAAATCTAGGATTTGAACCCGGTGGATAGGTTCTCCCACTGGGACCTAACCAGTTTATCTAGACTCACTTCGCGAAATACATGCTTTTAGCTCTTATGTCACATGTGATTAATTTGATGGTCCCATTTATCGGTCTCACAAGCAATCTTTGTCATTTTGTTATATTGTTGTAAAAACGGCCCTAGTCGCGAAATACATGCTTTTAGTTCTACTTGCTTTCTCCCTTTTATCAAAATAGATAATCACTTCTAGAGTTCTTCAGGATGAAGGAAAGAGATGGAATTAATTATGGGTGATTAAAATTGGCCGAGATGAAAATGTAGGTGAAGATATTAAATGAGAAATTATATTTTGTACAAAATTTAAACACTTAAAATAGCTAAATTTTATGACAGAGTTTTATATATTGTATTTATTCTACTTCACCAATAAGAGTATTCTTAGGGGCAAAATTAGCATAACTCCAGTAAAAGATCTGCACTCCTACTTTCGTAATTTCGTGTGCTTTAATAGTGAAGGTAGGAGCATTTGTATGGAGGAGAAGAAGCTAAAGGGGCAAACATGTTGCAAGTTGGTTGGATCCTACAAGTGCAGCTGCCCACGCGCTCGAGAGCGATGGAGAGAAAGAAGAAAACAGTCGGTGTGATTGTGATTTTTTCTTTTCTTTTGCCCCCATTTATTAATAGTACTAAACAATTCAAGAGGTTGCTGGCGTCCAAAAGGTAGCTTTTGGCCTTTATGCACGGCCAGGGGCCATCATGCCACCACTGATTTGATTGTGATTGGTTTATGAACTAACCGAACACACACACCTGCATGCTTAATTAATACTCCACCATTTGATTTATTAGTTTAATTAGTCGATGCGCAACAGTCCATCGATCGCCTTTTCGCCCTGATTCGTTGGCACATGCATGGCTCAGATGGCTGCTCTTCTCGATCTTGCAATATTGCTTCGCATGGTCCATGGATCGATCTCTTCTTCTCTTGAGAGAGTAGACTAATATACACTGTACCTGGATCCTATAGACAGCTTGCATATATACAGTTGTTGCTTATCCGGATCCTGTCACCACACAACTCTCACGTGCTACAGATTACATGAGCATAATATGGAATAGAAGCGTTTGCTTTTCTTGGTAATAAACTTTTTTACTAGTGCTAAGCACTTCTAGAATTTTTACGGGATTTAGAAGATGATATGTGAAATTAAATGATGGTAGGATTCATCGAGATGAGAAAATAAGCAGTTAAATGAATTAAATGAGAGAGATGGTAATGATTCACAAGATGAGTGTTTCTCCGTCTGAAAATATAATTATTTAAACTGGGTTTAACACATCCCAATACAACGAAATTTAAATACATGTTCTATCTAAATTCACTATAAACGCTTATGTCTATGGACAGAGGGAGTATGTGATAAGGTTAGTATATTTTGTTTGAAACCTAAAAATTATAGGCCTGTTCGGCTGCCCAATAGCTGCAGCTGCATCTAGCAAGCTAGTAGGAACAATATTTTCTTTTTGCCTAATATGTTGCTGCAGCACAGCCTACTGAACGCAGCCTATTTTTGTGTGATATTGTTTTGGTGACTATGGAACATTAGCCAATTGTATGTATAAATTGCATGCCAAATATACAACTCAATGATCAGTATACGTGTTTGCAATTGCGTGAAGAGCGCAGTTAGTATTTTAGGAACGTGAGGGATTATCCTGTGGTGGAGAAAAGAAGAGGATCATATCACGATTGGTCATGGTTGGTGAGTTTAATTTGCAGAGTTGACGTACCGACGTGTTCTTGAATGAGGGGGGTTTAATTAATGAAATAGTGAATCCACTGGCCAAATTTATTTTTGTTGGTCTGGATTATTCTTGTGTTCTCTTGAAGTTTGTTCTCCAAGTAGAAAATAGTAGGGGAATGAACATATGCCTCTTAATTTTCAGAGAAATATGCAAACATGTTCGATAGAAAGAAGGACGGAAATATGCAAACATGTTCGATAGAAAGAAGGACGGAAATCAACTCAGCAACTTATTTGCTTTTAAAGCCAAAAGAAAAAGGAAAGACAGAGTTGCAGGCATGAGGACCATGTGGATGAATGTGACGATGGGGTGTTGATCTTTTTCACTATAATTATCACTTTTTTTATCATAACAGGATACCCGAAAGAAACAGCTAATTAGCTAGCGAATCGATGAGGTCATGTCCCCAGAACATGCCAAAGTTAGCTTTTTGGCCACTTGCCCCACATGTCAAACAGTTGAGGTCGTACGACGGTAGGAGTACTTAACAAATCACTAATTAATAATTAGGCGGTTGCGTTTGACCCAAGATATATTTGTTTGCCTTTTCTTTTGGGACATCATCAGCTGCTATAGCCTATAGACTCGCTTGTCCAAGAAGATTAATAGTCCAATCTTGTAATATTCTTCTGTTTTACTTGCAGCGATTGTGTTATGCATATTGGTGGCAAATTAAAACGGCATGGCAATTTTTTTATATTATGTTGAATGAAGAAAGTTATGCAGAACCATGTAGCATAGGCATTACCTATTTGGTTTCAAATCAAACCATCAGTTCTAAAAAAAAAATCAAACCATCGCAAATACCACTCAAAGTTTTTTTTAAAAAAGAAGGTAAAACATATTTTGGCAGAGATCCAAAACGACCCCTGTTTGCAGCTTAGATTAAGAGCTAAACACATGAAACAAATATTGACGAAACAAAAGGATGAAACAAGATTATCACAAACCACCGCAAATCTCAAAAGATATCTAAGCATAATTTAGTTTCCTCCTCAGCTGTAAGGAACTTGGAAAACAGCTGCCTTTGTGCCATCAGCAAGCAAAGGGAATGCTCAGTATATAAGTAGAACTCAAGGTACACATTAGCTGGTATATATAAATGATGCTAGCCGGCTACTTATATTATCCTATTGACAAATGTAGTCCATGATCTGTTGTACGTAATGCTCAACAAACAAAGACGATCCACCACTCCACATTATTTGCAGGAAAGAAGGAGGAAGAGTAGTGCTGATTGAGTCAATCCACAAACAATAGTGCGTAGGCCGGCCAAACCATATGCATAACACAACTACTAGTAGCGTATTATATCGTAATAAATCCTCGCCGGCCAACAAATAAATTCAGCATGAATGGTGCATGCAACTAGAGGTGTAAGTGGACTGATCTCAACCAAAATATGAACAAATTAAGTGGGTAACCCGTAGGTCCAGCTATTTGATTGGTCTAATAGATTCATGGGAGCAACTTTTTAAGTTTAAAATAGCTACTTAAATAATCATACGCTAATAATGTTTTTTATTTTTATGTGCCAGAATCTACCAAACGCCACTATCTATTGCACCACTACATGCAACCCTAACACACTGCATATACTACGACTCTACGAGCTAGTAAAAACAGTTCTGCACTATACAATACAATGCACACAGAAAAAAAAAGTGACATTTTTTCTGTCCTGTAACCATATTGGCCGGCGTCTCTCAATCATGGATGTCGCATGATCGAGTAGGTCTCAACTACTAGTAATGTTATCATGGCATTATCTGAAAAAAGGGTGATATGTTATCATGGCATTAACTAAAAAAAAGGTGATATTATCATATTGTACAGAGCATGGACATAAGTAGACATCTTAATCAACTTCCTTTTTGTTTGTGAGAGCGAGAGGAAATGTATGGGCCCGGCCCATAATAGAGAAAACCCTTTGCTATGTTGGGTCTTTTCTTTTGAACGTCCAGGCCCGCTACAGGAAGGAGTAGGTGGCATGGGCTGGAAGAAAAGGATGGAGACATCCATCACAGCCCAAAAGGCCCAAAATGAAAACAGAAAAGAAAATAGAGTATGACGGCATGTCGGCCGTGGACTGAACGCTGCAATTTCCAGTTGTGCACCGCAGAAAGAGGAGCCAGCCGGCCGGCCACTTGTTGCATCAATGGCTGACCGATGTCGCAGATACTGCACGTGGCCAACTAAGCCTGATATGTCAGGCCTGACATGGCAACACATACTATACATACTCGGATCCTCACTTATTTAGGCCTCCCAAAAATTTTTACTCAAAATCATTATATTGAATCTTTGGACATATACATAAAAAAAATTTTGAGCCTAATTAGATCATTATTAGCCATAAGTGTTATAGTAACTCACATGTGTTAATGATGGTTTAATTAGGCTCAAAAATTCGTCTCACGATTTTCAGTTTAACCAGAAAATTAGTTTTTTCATTCGTGTCCAAAAACCCCTTCCGACATCTGGTCAAACGTCTAATGTGTTGTTTTCCCAAAAAGTTTTCATCAACTGAACAAGCCCTTACACTCCATGTCATCAGCACAAGCCAAAACTTAAATTTTGAAATATATTTCGAAATTTTGTTTTCTTCATCGTGTGTTCCTTTTTTTAGCCTTACTGATTTCAAACGGCAAATGATGATCCGGATGTAGAAGTTTGATCGACAATTTGTTCTTTGTTCACGTGGCTACGACCTATTAGAAAAAAAATCAAAACGATCACAACCTTACATACAAAGCGCCGCTGTCAGAGTGTCAGTACATGGTCTAAATATTCACTCAGTTTCTCTGTTTTCTTAATAATAGTTTCTCTATATTTTAAGGCCCATCAACCAGGAATGTACTATTAGTTGCTTAATCAGCATAAGGTTAGGTCATGGTAACGGGAATCCGAGAAGAATGCTGACACTGTAACAAATAACATACGTACACAGTGTCCCATTCGTTGCTTGGGATAATTCATCCGATGAGACATCACCGACTAATCTGACCGGCATAATTGCGTCTCATACGACTGGCAATTCAGAGGCTGTTTGGTTCCATCTATTTTTTTTTAAGTCCCTGTCACATCAGATGTTTGGACACTAATTAGAAGTATTAAACGTAGACTATTAATAAAACACATCTCATACTTTGGACTATTTCGCGAGACGAATCTATTGAGCCTAATTAGTCCATGATTAGCGAATGTAATGCTATAGTAAATATTTGCTAATCGTGGATTAATTAGGCTTAAAAAATCGTCTCGCGAAATAGTCTTTATTTATGTAATTAGTTTTATTATCAGTCTATATTTAATACTACTAATTGACGTCCAAATATTTGATGTGACAAGAACTAAAAAAATCCCTAGATCCAAACAAGCTCTTGTGCAGATTCAGTGCGTGGTGGCTGACATATGGGTCCTATCATTCATGGGGCCCACATTTCAGCCCATATGTCAATCGTGGCCCATGGCATACAGTACAGTAGTACAAACAATGTTAGATGAACAAGCACGAATGACTGAATACACAATGGTTTCAGTCTTTCTGATCTGCACATACCTTATGGTTGGTCCTCGAGGTTTAAAATCGTTCCAATTTGCTGCATTTCGAACTGGTCAGGGAACTGCAGGTTTTCATGTTATCAAACAGAGAGTAATGTGTGAACTGGTTTGTGAGCTTTGCACGAGGTTTTGGATCGATCTGAGGATACATTCAATTGGCTCTGCTCTGCAATTAAAATCGTAACCAACACACCACATGATCATCATCAATTCATCACACAGGCAAGGAGTGGATCAGCAAGAGGCAGCACACACTCCATTCATTTACTGGCCTTGCAGGCCAGGACAGAAGGTAGTTAAGTGTCAATCCAAATCCAATATTGGCGGCTCCAGTTCATCACAACAGGAACAAAACTCTGAATCCACAAAAGAAGAAACGTCGCCTTCCTTAACCTCTGTACTAAGTCCCCATCAATTCAAGATCCATTCATTGCCCTGTATAATTATTTCTCTGTTACTGGTCCTCATATGACAAGAATATTCAGCAGCACGATGACAATCAAACAATCGATCAATATGTTGCTCTCTCGAATGTGAGCGCTATTCTTTTTTACCATTGTTGATCAACCGAATTTAATTTTATACCTAGCAAACAAAAACACGGATTAATTTAATTCCTCACCACCTTCGGTGCAATTTGCAAAGCACAACCATTACAACCTTTTCAGGTCCCATAATTAACCAGTACTATATGTTACAACCACAACAACGACGAGTTACCAGCAGCAAGACGCATCGAAATTAATTAACCGAGAGCTAATCAACACTTAATTAATCCACGACGAACTCTGACGAAGAACAAGCTTAATAATTAGTCACACGCATAAGTATATATGTTTAGGGATCATTACTAATTAGCTACTCCACTAGTAATTGGGGGCGACGCGGTTGACGAGGGCGAGGGCGTTGCTGGTGACCTGTGCGACCTCGACGACCTTACCACGGATGGCCGAACGCGTGGCCGCGTCGACGCCGGCGCCGCCGCCGCCGCCGCGGCGAGAGACGGCGAGGCCGTCGAGGCAGGTGTTCTCGTCGGTGAGGGCGGCGCTGCACCAGGTCTGCACGTTGCTGAGGTGCCACCTGAACCCGGCCGACCCGGCCCGGCCCATGTTGCCGCCCAGCTCAGCCGCCGCGTCGCGCAGGTGGCCCACGCTGTCAGCCATGTTCTCCAGGCAGTCGCGCACCGCGCCGCCGCCGCCGCCGCCGATGCGGAGGTGGCCGACGTAGGCTGACGCCGACCTCGCCCGGTCAACGCTGACGGACAGCGCGGCGCGTGCCAGGTCGCGCGGGCTGTGCGGCGCCGGCGAGCCGTAGGAGGCCAGGCTCTGCACGCACAGCGCCGGGTACTGCGTCGCGCGGCAGGATTTGCGGATGAAGTCGCTCGCCGCCGGCGAGGCGCTCGCGGCGGCGACGGCGAAGGCGAAGGCGAGGAGGAGCGCGGCGGCGGCGAGGAGGGGGCGAGACATTATTGTTGGTGAGTGAGCAGTGAGCTTGGCTCGTGTGGCAATGTGTGTGTGTGTGTGATTTGGCTCTTTGCTTGCTCTTTGCTTTGGTGGCAGTTGATTGATTGCTTTGTATACTGACCAGCACCAACTTATATAAGGAGAAAAGTTGGGTGTGGATTTATAATATTTATTTTTTGCAAAATTCGTTCTCAGTTTGGAGTTTGGACCTTGCATGGATAAAGACATGATGATGACATGGTGGAGCTTTTTTTTTTTTAGAAAAGTCCAGTTGTTTAGTGGGTATTTCATAGGTGTATTGACCTATGTGTTGTAATTGCTCCATGTTGAGTATAGTATATAGACACTTGGGCGTAAAGATAATCTAAGTATCATTTATAATTATGAAATTAGTCCACCTTTTTAAGAAGTATGAATTTTAGTATATTTATTTTTGAAAAAAAAACATTTTTAGCTTGGAGTTTGGACCTTGCATGGATAAAGACATATTGCGTGCTACCAATTGAGATTTTTCTAGAAAAGTCCAGTTGTTTAGTGGGTGGTAAAATTTGCAACCTACGCATTGACCTAGGTGCGGTTATTTCTCCATGTTGATGATTTCTGTAGACACTTCAGGATAAAGATCTAAGGGCCATTGAAAATTATAAATCTGCCTCACCATTTTAAGAAGTCACTTGCGTTGTGTCTGTACGAAAATGTTGATAACACTACTTTCCCCCGATTACACGAAATATGTGTACGCTTGTACCTACACTTGCTGACTTGCACACTCCAAAATGTGCCTTGTAACACACATTAAGATAAACGGGGACCATATATAATCCTTAATAGATGGCCTCATTAAAATCCTATATTAAAAGAAAACTGGTTATTACAATTTGAAACCCCGTAGTCGATATTCCCTTCATCTTAAAGCATAACTAATTAACTACATTTATAGTTCAAAAGATAACTATACTTTAGGATAAATGGAGTAGCAAATTGCGAATTTATCCGTTGTAATTTTGATAATGAAAAGGCATTCACATGTAAGTATGTAACAACAAAGGGACCTAGTCAGAAAATTCTACAACGAGGAGGATTATGTCTATAAAGAAGGGGTGTGATCACGTGATGGGCCATGAGCAGGAGGGGATTATGTCTAGTGCGAAAGAAAGAAATCTCGTGTGGTTGTCTCCATGGCAAGCGAGCTGATTGAGAGTCAAGTCGGGTTGCAGTGCAGTGTAACCGATCGATGGGATCCGGCCTACTCCCGTGCTTTGGTGGACCCTCTGCTCATGTGATGCCATCGAGATCACACTTATCTTCTTACTTCATCTGCATCAAGCAAAATGAACCCCACAAGTGGTACATTTATGTCCAAAATTTGAAATTTCACAAATCAAATCATAGGTAGGTACAATTATATAAGATCATCGGATTGGCATGATATGATGAAGTGGTGTTTATCAATGATGGATACTGTCTACATTTACATAATGAGGTTTTGAGGACCTGAGGTTGAGTAGTACTGCAGGGCATTCATTTTGATGCAAAGAGATCGAGAGATAATGTAGTAGTAGTGTAGTACTAATTAAATGAAGTTAGAAAAACTGTTCAAATAATTGTGGTAGTACATGCACATGCATGTGCAAAGCTTGAATTATGCAATAGTTGGACATGGCCTAATATCTGGTCCACTCCACTCACACAGCTCTACCATTCTGGGTTTGGTCGCCTACACCTTTGTGGTTTTCAACCCTCCTTTTGACGCACATTCTTTCCTTTCAGGCTGAGTTAGTTACAATATCTATTAACAATTAATTGTCTCAACATTTGGCCAAAATACAATTATGGTCCGTACAGAACTCCCAAGTATGTATGCTGATCTGCCAACCAACATGTTACATGTAGATTCCTCGTAGACTTTGCAGAAGGTTGATGGTTTCATTTTTACATTAGACTATGACAGTATGAACTGGAAACATCAAAGTTTCAGAAGAACATCAGCACGTACGCCAAAGAACGATTAGATTACTGTGTATGCATGCTCTTTAACATGTGTTTAGCTGTTCCCAGAAGATGGCCATGCCTTTTTCGTACCATGACAGGTATGCTGATTTGTTTATGATCAGCTGGTTAGTTTTTTGATAATAAAATTAATTCTGGTCTTTACTTTAAAAAAGCTACATCCAATTATTACAAGATTTACATAGTTAATAATATAGACGTCGAAGCTAGCCGATAATATTATCGGGGTCATCTTCATTACATAGCATGTAATCCTTTCATCGAGGTAGTATTTTACTAAAGAAATTTGAAATTTCGTCGGGGGTCGACTAACGACCTTGACAAACACACGTAGTTACACCTCTAGTTAATAACTACGAATTAAAAAAATATTCATCTTAATAAATAAACTAATAAAAAGATCATGCTATGTTGATTAAAAGTGTGTGCAGCCATTGTCCTTCTGAGAGCATAAACATAGTTACGCTCCCCCCAAAAAAAATGAAATATGTTATTCTTTTACTCCCTCCGTTCCAAAATATAAGACGCAACCATATTTTTTCATATTCTAAAATATAAGACGCGTATTAATTATATTGATGCATGTATTGATAAAACAATAAATTAAAAAATAGATATATTTCTTGGCTGATTTGTATCAAGTAATATATGATTAAATGTTTATTGATTTTTATATTATCTAAGATGGTTAGATGGTTGTGCACTTGTGCTCATATTAGACGGAGGTAGTATCAAACTAGTCCTGCTCTCATCAGTAGGTTAGTTACAGGAGATTTTAATTAGCTCGAATACGTCTGATTTCTTGCAAGTCGTAAAAGTACATACCCATCTTTGACGAACGTGCCACGCCGGGAATCAAGATTCATTCAAGAACCTGATACTCCTACCTCAGTCTCCGCAGCAAGGAACGCAGCTACTCCTCCTAGCCTCCTTGGTTATTGGTTAGGCCTTGTTTACATAGGAACGTATCTAAGTGCATACGAGTCTTTTCGTTCATATACGTGCCCATAAACTAATAATTTTTACCAAAAATTCTAAAAAAATTTGAGCAAGTACTTTCGATAGTGCTACATATATCTGTAAAGTCTCATATTAAAATTTATTATACACAAATAGCAATAAAATGACAAAATTCTGACAGATTTTTACTCAAAAAACTGTCAGATTTTTTATCTTTTTTTGCCTAAAATATAAAGAATTTTAAGATAAAATGTTTTAGATATGTATAGCACTATTAAAAATACATGCTTAAATTTTTTCAGAATTTTTGGTGAAATTTATTAGTTTGTGTGTACGTGTGTGCACGAAAAGATTTGTGTGCATCAGACATGTTCCCTGTTTATAGTCCCAAATCTTTTCCACAAAAACATCACATCGAATCTTTAATCTTTAGATAAATAAAAAGAGTATTAAATATAGATAAAAAATAAACTAATTGTACACTTTGGATGGAAATCGCAAGACGAATCTTTTGGGCCTAATTAGGACATAATTAGCCATAAATACTACAGTAATCCACATGTGCTAATAACGGCTTAATTAGGCTCAAAAGGTTTGTCTCACGGTTTAAGGCTAGCCATAAAATTAGTTTTTCTATTCGTGTCTAAAAATCACTTCCGACATTTGGTCAAACGTTGATATGACACCTAAGAGCAAGTATAATACTATAATAGCGAGCTATAAGCTGGCTATATGCTTACACGCGGAGGAAAGAGACAAAGGAAAAAAGGAGAAGTGAGATCTTATCTAACAGCTTGTTTTGTATGTGCTCCTATAGACATGCATTGAATGTATAGAGAGTGTGAGAGAAAAATTATAGCCAATCTTATAGTCTATTTATTATACAAGTGAGCTCTAAATAAGCTTATAGCCAACAAGTAAACTATGTTATTAACCTTGCTCCAAAGCCAAAATATTTTGGGAACTAAACACACCCTTACCTAATGTTCTCACTCATTTCAGCCTGAATTTCTAACCAGCTGTGATTCAGGCACCAAACCTGGAATGCAAGCAAGTATATGCCCCCCCCCCTCCTCTCTCTCTTGGCTACAACAGCAGCATTGTATATTGTGTAGTACCAATAATGAAGCAATGAAAAGTGAGGCATCGATCGCTTTCAGACCTGCACGATCCATGCATGATTGCAACGCAAAGGGTTTCTGCTGCACAGTGTCTGTATTCTGAAGAGGTAGCTGCTGTTGTGTCGTCGGAGCCAATCGTGCGAGGTTAATTTGACAAATGCCTATGCGTGCAGCAGGAAACAGTGAAAACCAAACCAATGCAGTGGCGACAACATATGTATGCACATTTCAGCATGATCAGCATGCATTTCCTGAAGAATTCAGCTTCAAGGAGCAGAGAATTCAGTTTTCCAAATTTATGCCACATAAGGACAAGGATGTCCACATCCATGAGATGTTTGTTGTTGCTAAACTGCTAGTACATACGTACGTACTGGATACTGACCGGTACACGTTGCCGTCGATCACCAGCTAGTAGCCTAGTATAGTGTACACCGTTAAAACTGAGTTCAGTGGCGCCGTCCTAGTATTTGCAAGAATGCTGCATTGGTAGGCCACCTTCCAATTAATTAGCACTAAGTCAGAGATCCAATTAAGTTTTAATGGGCATGCTGTATGCATGTCTATCCATGCCACGCATCGATCTAGCTGTCTATATATCTATGGCTGGCCAAATTATTACCAAGTGGAATAATGAAATTAGTAGGGCGCCTAACTAACTAATGCACCTGTATAACACTATAATGCCTTAGTTAGCTACTTAGCTCTAGCTCCGAACGGCCATTACCATATCATGCCCATAGCATGCAATGGATTGATCAGAATCAGATAGATGCTGGCTCCAGCAAAGGATGTAACTAGGCGGCGGAGCAAGCAGTTTGATGGTTTCATTGGAAGCTAACTAGATCGAAAGGAAGCATGTGCGTGCATTAACTTGAAATTAATCGCCACCACCAAAGCAAATGGAAGTTAAACTAAGTGTAGCTAGCTAGCTTTATATAGCTATGACTGAGACGCTCTAGGATGAGAAAATACTTTTTCTGTTCCACATTGTAAAAGGTTATAGTCTCTTCATCTCTTATTTAAATTACTGACATCCATAAAATGATACTGCAAATCTAGACACATGCATAGATTTATACATAATCTATTTAAAAATCTAAATCATCATATAATGTGAAACAGAGAAAGCCAGAGCATCATTGATCGTTGGATGCAGGTTGCAGTCTGAACACGACGAGCTAGCTAGTTAGAGCATCATATCCGGAGAATGGAGATCAAGGCTAGCCGATCGCTGATCGATCATTGTGTCCAGTGTTCACATGAAACGAGCACATAAAACAGTAATACATATGCAGATATGCAGCTAAGGCCGCCTGCAAGTGTGCGTGTGTGTGTAAGGGGGGCAGGCTTGGGACAATCAGACTGTCAGCTGCGTGCGGCGACAAGGCCATCGGGGATTCAGGCGTGCCGGGCGGATGACGTACTCGTCAGAAGCTAGCTAGCTCGGGTTTTCTTGGATTCCAACGTGCCGCCGATGGAGATGAGTACGAGCTAGCGTGCGTGCGTGCGTGCCCACGACGCGATCATGTGGTGTTTCTCGAACCATCCATCCATCCCAAATTAATTCATCGGATTTGGATCTCTCTCAATGGCATTACTTACGGTAGCACAGTGACGGAGCCAGGTCTCCGACGACAGTCGGGCTCCGCCACTGACATTTTCGTCCTGTTTGGCTGGTTGAGTTAGGCTGGAAATGGCTGGGGATGAATGGTTTTTGAATAAGAATTGGTTTGGCTGACTGGATTTTTGTTAAGATGCCACCGACGTCTGTACAGATAATTTGGTCATTGGTAAACGCCGCAAGTTATTGGCTCCGCCACTTGTTCTGCATGTTGATCAGCACAAAAAATCACAAATCACACCGTACTTTACTATATATCGTTTGTTAGTTTATTTTTAGCCAATCAATGTTGTTATAAAAAATATTGAAGGGAGCACTTTATAGTAAAGTACTATTAGGTCATTTCATGGATGCATGCTAGTATTAGAGGAGTATGTAAGTTCAGCTGTTGATTCTCAAAAAAAAAAAGTTCAGCTGTTCAGTAACAGTGGCAATACAGTACTGGGATTTTCAATTTCAACTGCTCGCCGGCCGAAAAACGGCAGTCTATATCAATCCACATGATGGGCTTTATTTACTTGATGCAACTGCGCTTCAGGCCCTACACGTACGTACACGAAGGCCCAATAAAGCCCAATACGGACTTACGGAGTCCATAATCCTGAATTCCCGATCGACAATTCGACATGCAGTTCCTTTTTTCAACACAGGGTGGTCCGGTCGATCGAGTTAATGCAGGTATGCTTAGCATCTTAGTCTAAACCACCACGCACAGCTAATAATTTGGGTTAAAAGGTACTATTCCGATAGGAGATCGATCACAGCAGACAAGGCATGCAGGCACACAACTAACTGCACGAGGACAAAATTATTCTCGCAAAGACGTACCAGTACGTTGTCCCCATGCTGACCACATGCACCTGCTCACTGGACTCAGCCTTCAGCTCATCCCTCCATTTATCTATAAATACTCCCTCGTATTTTTGTTTACGTTGGTTAGCTAAATTTATAGCTAGTCAAGTATAACGTAAAAGAATTAGAGAGTATAAACATTTTCGAATGGATATAATATATCTTATTAGTACTGTAAATTTGATATACCTCTATCGTAGATTCATTATACTATGTCACATACTTATATTTATGAACGGAGCATGGGTCGAGGGAGTACTTGCTATTGTACATTTATCATGAAAAGATAGTCATCTAGCTTAAAAATAGAGGGATTCTGTTAATAATATATGGCCCTCATCATCAGACTTACTATTAAAGTCAGTCTATCTTTTTTTTTTTTGACGACCTCCCATTTCCATTAGAGAAACGGCAACAACTTACAACCAAGTCTGCAAAGTTCAAAAAAAAAGTCAGTCTATCTATCTTAGAAGGATCGTTTCTTACTTGTTAGTATTACATTCTCCTTGTTTATCGTACCAGGTCTAGTTGGCACTTGGCGCCAACCAACCACCCTGGCGCGCGGTGGCACACACCCCGTCCGTCACTCGCGCCATATATTTACCACCAAACCAAACCACCACGCAAACACAACGCCCGCCTACGTCGTACGTGTACTTACACATACTCGTCTCGCGCCGCGATCTACCCCGACCCAGCGCGGCGCAATGGCGACCCGTGCCAGTGCCGGAAAGCTGCAGGCGTTCGTCGTCGCCATGGCCTTATTCATGGGCGCCGCCGCCTCGGCGCCGGACGGCGACACGGGGGTGCCGTCGTGCGCGTCGAAGCTGGTGCCCTGCGGCGGCTACCTCAACTCCACGGCCACGCCGCCGGCGTCGTGCTGTGGGCCACTCAAGGAGGCGGCGAGCAGCGAGACGGCGTGCCTTTGCGCCATCCTCACCAACAAGGCCGCGCTGCAGGCGTTCGGCGTCGCGCCGCAGCAGGGGATCCTCCTCGCCAAGCGCTGCGGCGTCGCCACCGACGCCGCCGCCTGCGCCAAGTCTGCATCCTCCTCCACCACCGCCGCCGCCGCCGGTAACATATCACAAATTCACAATTCGATCGATCGATCGATCGATTTCCTCATTGCATGTTTCGATCTCATTGCTGATTAGCTTGCTCGTCGACGACTAGAGCTTACTAGCTGCATGCGTGTGTACTAGTGGTTGATGTGATTTGACTGCTGATTTTGTTTGTTTCCTAGCTATAGTAACACTAGTGCTCTCAATTATTGCTTAGGTTAAGTGTTTAACACTGACAGTGCTTGGATCGGATTAATTATTTGCTCCTCGCTGGAGGCTTTGTCGTTTCATGTCTAGGTCTCTATTAGTGCCAGCCTGCTGTTTGCCTAACTCTGTCTGGTTTTACAGAAGAATCCGATGCACCTGTAATGCCTAGTAACTGAGACCGCGTAAAGTAATATGGATCATGATTTACTTACCTAGTACTGGATCTCTATTCTCTGTTATTGATTAGATCATCAGAACTGATATGAAGTACGTTCTTGATCGATCCTGATCTGAACTCTTAATTGTTGCAGCTGCTGGCACTGCAGGTAGCACTGCTGCATCTTCAGCATCCACTGGAAATGTTGCCTCTACAGGTATATTTCTATGCTTGGTTCAGACAACAGATTGCCATCAGCTCAGAACATCACCAGCTGGGAAATAACAGCTTACTCTTGCCACAATTCACTGAGCTCTATTCACAGCATCAATTACCGTTTGCTCACCTAGCTAGTACTAGCAATAAACAAAAACTGAATAATTTCGGCGATTCACATACTTGTACTTGCTGCTGAGCCTTCTTTACTGAATCTTGCAGTGGCCAAGCCAACAGAGAGCAGAGGCGCAACGCATCGACTGAGTTTCATCGGTGCATCTTCCTTGGTAGGATTCAGTCTCATCTGGTGGATGATCATGGCGCAGTAGTAACAGCCACAAATGCTATTTCAAGCTTGCCATTTGGTCTAGTACTATATGAGGAGTACATAGGGATTGTATTGGTAAAATTCTTTGTTCTGTACGTAGATTGCTGCTCATCGATCGCTGCTCGGTTTCAGTTGAGTCAGAGTTGTTTAATTTTGTACTGTGGCAATAAAACATGCTTATTTATCTGTCTGATTTTGTTCAGTAATACGAGCACAGACCATTGCTGGCAGCAACCTGTTTTTCCTTTTCAAAAGCTCCACAATGAAAAAAAATTCAAAACTTTTAAGAAGGAAAGAAGAAAAAAATCTCACATGAAAGAAAAGTAAAGTTAACTTTTAAAAATAAAAACAGACCAAACTTGTAAATTAAAAGAAATCAAAACTTGCAAAAGAAATGATACAAATTCACCAGGGAGAGCCGTGCGCGGTGGCGCAGTTTTTTGGTTCAAAATGTGCTGCTACTATGGCGGTAAAAAGGCCCAAACACGCCTAAGCATAAGAAAAAGCCCATCCTAATATGGAGCAATCGAATGGGCCATCTCAGCCCGTGTAGTACAACTCACTATTGGGCCATAGGACCATGAGCCCACCAACCACGCGTCCTTCGCTGGCTGGTGGACACTTCTCCACGTGACGCAACACGATCCCACCCGTACTCTTTCTCTTCTTCCCCATTTGCCTCCGTATCGAATCGAATCGCGATTCAACCACCACTCACTCACTGAGACGCTGACCAAATCGGCGTCGACGATGCGGCCGCCGTCGCCGCCGCGACCGCCGCTGGCCTTCCCGACGCTGGACTCACTAGCGTCGTTCCTCGCCACGCGCCTCCCCTCCACGGCGCTCTCCTCCTGGGGCACGGCCCCGGGCACCAAAACCCTCCTCAACCTCTTCCTCGAGCTCTCCCATGGCGAATCCATCCTCCTCACCACCTCCTCCGCCGCCGCCGTCGTCCGCGCCGTCCACGTCGCGACGATCCGGATCCGGAACGGGCGTGGGGCGCAGCTGATGGAGACGGGGCAGCTGCTCTCCGACGGCACGATCCGATCCCGCGGCGGGCCTCGGCCGCTGTCGGAGAAGATGCTCCCCGGCGAGACAATCGAGGCGGCGGCGGCCCGCGCCGTGAGGGAGGAGCTCGGCGAGCGCGTGCGCGTCCGGATCCTCGGCGGCGGCGAGGAGGAGGCGCGCGTGGAGGAGAGGGAATCGGCGTCCTACCCGGGGCTCCATGCCAGGTATGTTCTCCATGCCGTGGATGCCGAGGTCGTCGATGGCGTCCCTGAGGAAGGGGAATTTGAGACTGAGGAGGGTGGGGAGCATGAGGATGAGGTGGTTGTTGAGGGTGCCCGTCCTGCCGTCACCGTGAAGCGCCATTTCTGGAAGTGGGTGGATGAATACGCCGCCGGCGAGGTCGCCGGCGGCGGCGACGGCGAGGAGGAGGGAGAGCGCCAGTCCGCGCAATAGGAAGAGATGCATCAGTGTTTAGCTTTGCAAAAATGTACAATTTCATTCGTGTTGGCGAACAATTTGGTGTCGTTTCGTGTTGTTTTTACAGCTTGATTGATGTTTGATCCTCTGGTGGTACTGTTAAATGTGATGTCAAATTAATGTGTTTAGTAAATTGCACTTTACGTAATTTTCCTTTACACCGATTTAGCTTGTACGTACCGGGTATATTAAAATGAGTTTTACTTTGCCACGACTGTATCACATAATTAAAAGAAAATCTTAAAAAAGTCGGCATTCTGAATTTAGTTTAGAATTTAAACATTCCATAAAAATTCTATTGATTTCATAATTTATCCTAATGTGTTAATTCTGTGTTAAGTAAAACTTATTTTGATGTATATCAGTATAAAGTGAAAATGTATGCCAAACCATTACGAACACAAACAACATATATTTTGCCCGGTACAAAATATAATTTACTTAAAAAAACTTCTGAGTCATATTGTGAGAAGTTTTAGTCAGAAACTTATGCAACTTATAAAGTTTGTAGAAAAAAACGCTCCATAGATCTTAAACAACAAATTGGTTTGAGAACCATCGCGAAGGATGTCTGGAGTATTGTGGATTTTCATTTTTTTCCCATAAATTTTATCAGAACTTATGAAGTTTGGTTAACAGTTAAGACAGAACTAGATTGCCTTGTGAGTTCTGAAATGCACGTGGAACTGTGGGCACGGCGGCCATGATCGATTGCCCCCAGCATGCATATACAGTTTCTCTTCCGACTCCTCCTGAGCTGTGCTCATGTCGGCCCAGCGTTTGTGCTCGTTCTCATTGCACAACCGAACAATGGCGCGCGTGTCGATCTTATCGCAGCCACGGCGTTGCGAGCTGTCGTGTGAGTGTTGTGGCATGCAAGTTCATTGTGTCGGCGGCGAGACGCGCTGTCAGAGCAGAGACACGACGACGACGAACGTGGCCCGTTGCCTGCTCGATGTCACGCGAAATCTGGGAGCCCACGGCGTTTTGGTCCGTGGAACACGTCGCGGTATGGCTGCACAGGTGGTAGCCAGGCCCAGGCGTTAACCAAGTCGTGTCGCTGCACAACGAATGCGACCGATTCAGATCGCGGTGGCCGGCCGGGTTGCGGTGCCTTCGTTGGGTCCAATTCTTCTTCCTTTTCTTTTTGGCGGGGAATTCGTGTCCGCTTCTTCTTCCTTTTTTATGACTTGTTCTTGCTCAAATCACTCCTGCGGTATGATATGATACGCCGAAGAAGAATGGAGAATCTGTCTGGTCAGCCAATCGCTGCTCTCAAAACCAGATTAAGAAACCTCTAAAGAAAACAGATTAAGAAACGGGCATGAAAACTCTGACGCCGATGTTTTTCATTACGCCATGGAGATCCTGCCAATTAATTGAAACCAGACGATTGAATCATTTTACTTCAATATATTTCTATTGAAACAATAAGTACAGCTAATCAAACGTCCAAATAGGGCCAAAGTGAACATGCAGTCGAGTCTCGACTAGCTAGTTGTCTGAAACGACGGCAATTCATTTCATTATACAGTAGTGTACGGCATGAAAAAGATTAAAGATTGCTCAACGCATATATATCTTGTTTAAACATTTTGATCGAATTTTCTAACCAGCTGTTGCACTAGGATCCAGCCATGCTACAACAAGGATACCGTGGTGTGTCACAGCAAATCGATCCAATCAGATCATGATCTTGGAATTAGAATATCCCTGTATCGTGCCAGCGTTCATGCGAGGTGGGGGGTAGCTTTGGCCTTTGGGCACATGCAGAATCAACGCCTCTCGCAATTAATTAACCAGGAATAATACTAATCAGATTCAGTTCTGAGTGTGAAACAACCTAAGATCTGTCCATTTGATCCACATGGAGAAGAACACCTTTTGTTAATCAAAAGCTTTACGCAAACACAATCGTTTACAAAAAATTTGAATTTCGAAGGGCGTGCCGGCCGTATAATCAACACTGTATCTGTGTGTAACGAGAGTACGACCACGCATGATAAACGGAAACCTAACAAAGTTGGGGGAATAAAGTTACGAATTAAATACTCCATTGGTAGACTTGGGATTTAAAACTTGGCTTGATGACGAGGGCGTTTTATATCAAATCTCAATTCACGTGCATCCCATGCGAGAATTTTTATGCATGAAAATGCCTAATGACAAACTGACGTGAGCATACCACGTACCTTGCTTATCCACCGATTTTAAATCCCATATTTAATAAATATACTTGTAAATCGTATTTATAATTTATTTCTAAGTTGGACGATTTACACATCAATAGTAAGATGTTTGCAGTGACTTTATCAATATAAAAATGTATCATCCTAGTTTTCGAAGGTGTTGTGAATGTAGGTGTGCGTTTGTGTACGATTGTGTGTTTCTAAATAAAAATAACAAATTCATACTCTCAAATCTTCTTGAAAAATACAATATTATGCGAGCCTCATTAGCATAGTCTATTACACTGGCTGCACTGAACCGGACAAGGAGCTAGTGGTCGACCAGGCTGGAACACAAGGAAGTGGCTGTGCTGGGACGGCGATTCCATTGGACACGGCCGCACCGCACCGCACTTGCGTCGTCATCGACTATCCCGTCGTGCCGTCGCAGCCACCCAGCAAAACCCCACGTCTTTTGTTACGCGGGTTCCGTCCTTACCCCACGCAGGGGATCACGCGTTGTTGACGAATGATGCCAAGTGGGTCCAGGAGGATGGGACATCCATGTCAGTGAGTGGGTACGGGTCACGAGTGAGGTAGAGGGAGCCCCACGTACAGCATCAATCCGAGTGTCCGGCTAGTTGTCTTGTGATTTTGCTTTTTGCCTCCCGGATTGCTGGTAATTTCCAATAAACCACTTGCTCCTTTTCTTTTGTTAGTACTGCTTCTGTCCCATAATTTAGTAATCTACGAGGGGATTTGAACAATATATTTTCTTCGTCTTAAAATAAAAAACCAAATAAATTCCCTCTTAGATTGGTACTGATACTGTATGAACTTTGTTGAAGTCTTTTGCCCCCATGTCAGTAGTTGAAGTATATATATTTCTTGTACTGAATGGACTATGGATCATGGGACATAAATATTGCAAATTGAAATACAAATATCAAATACTCCTGTATAAGATGGAAACAAGTGAGAAATTTTAGGGGTAAGGATGAGCCAAAATCCATTGTGGTTTAAATTCTTTTGAACCATCAGTACATCATTAGTATTGTTCAGTATTATTATTCCATTCTTGATCATATATGATCACTATGTTTATAGTTAATTTAACCAGTCACATCCAAAATTACCGGATTTGTCCCTCAACGTACATAGTTAGATTTCCATCCTACCTTGTTATGAATAAAAGAACTCATTGACAATGACATCATAGTAATTGGTAAAACAAGAAGTTCACTGTCACATGTCAGCTTTCAAAGGCCTTAACGATCGTTCCGTTACGTGTCGAAAGGTAAGCTTCATCTAAATCCTTAGCATCATAGAGACATAGAGCATCCATGTCCACACAATTAAAGCTAATTCACCCTTCACATGAAAGCTATCTATTCAACACAACAAGGACCTCAATTATACACAAAATACAGGACGATTAAGAAATAAACACATGTGCGCAAGAGAAAACTTAAAAAACCATTAAAGAAAAGGATCAAGGGGAAAAAAAAGACGGTCACCGACCAATCCTTTGACTCTCTAGATAACACATAAAACCCCACAAATTCAAGGACTAAAACGCAAAAGTGAATAGAGTCACACGACCACAAAAAAGGAACGTCTCCTTCCTCTCCTCTATCTCTCTCCGGTGGTAACCATAATAATGCTTATTGCTAATGCTAAGCTTTTGCTTTGATTTGATTCATAAAAGCCATTACTCCTCTCCTCTCGTCTCCTCCATTGCTGGCCTTCCTCCACCTTCTCGCCTCATCCCACCATGGCTTCTCGAAACCCTAGCGCCGTCCTCTCCACGCCTCTCCTCTCCGACTCCACCACCACCACCGCCCCCATCGCCAACGGCCACCACGCGCGACACAACCACCACGATGACGTCGACGGCGACGAGGCGGCCTCGGTTTGCGGCGGCGGCTGCGGAGGAGACCCGTTCGCGTTCCTGACGGAGGAGGACGGGGAGCGGCGGGGGGTCGGGGTGTCGCCGGCCGACCCGTTCCGGAACGGGACGCCGGCGTGGTGCGGCGTGTACGAGTTCCTCAAGGTGTTGGTGTGCGCGCCGGTGGCGTTGGTGAGGCTGGCCATGTTCGGGATCTCCATCGCGGTGGGCTACGCGGCTACATGGGTGGCGCTGCGTGGGTGGGTCGACGTGCATGACCGGAGTTCGCAGCAGCAGCAGGAGGGCGTCGGGCCCATGCCGGCGTGGCGCCGCCGCCTCATGTGGATCACGCGGATCTCCGCCCGCTGCATCCTCTTCTCCTTCGGGTGAGTAATCTACCAACCGATCACTGCTCAGATCGATGTGAGTTCACGGTTTCGCTTTAATCCGATCTGCATAGGATTAGTTGCTGTTGATTGAGTTTGAAATCGAGGCGATTAGATTTGGGTGGTGAGAACGAAAGGCGCTCGAAATCTGTGGATGGATGGATTGATTGATTCGTTGGCGCGATTGGCTCGCGGAATTTTGGGGTTTGGTGGTGGTGATTTGGGGCACGTGTGGGTGGGGCGTTGCTCGCAATCATTTGGTGAGTGTGGGGGCAACTCCGTGTGTGGTATGGAAATTGGAAGATGAATGTGAAGGTCCGTGTGTGAGATGTTGTTTGTTTCGATCTGCACTTATTGCGGCTGGGAAGAGACCGACAGCAAGGGGGGAAAGAGCATGGGTTCCACGGCTCTGAAGAGCTGAAACTGATTTCTGCACGGCGCCGTTGGTTAGCTTCGCTGCAATAGGTCAATTGTACTTCACAATGTGCTGGAGTGATGGTGCCTTTGCCTAGCTGGTTTGGGAAGCTAGTGAGAAAGAGGTCCAGAAGAACTAGGCGAGATAATTATTGGCATTTGGTCATTTTAGTTAATTAGTTTGTGGCACTAATCTGGTTTCTGTGGTGTGTGTGGACGTGTGGTCGGAAAATGTGGCTGCTACTTAGTTCAAATTGGTATGATGTTCAGTATCTCACTTAGGATGTAGCTGGGAGTTGCTCAATTGGAGACGTTGCACATGGATTTTGAGTCCTTCGAAATTTCAAATGTTGTGAAAACTGTGAGTGCAAATGTTGTCTGGTCAATGCCGAGGAAGCACACACAAAACTTATGAACTCCCCAGTAGTACCTTTATGCAGCGAAATGAAAAAGGAACAGGTGCAATGTTTGGTGGTCCTGTTGGTTGTACACAGCTTCAGAAATGCAGTGTTTTGTTCAAACTTCAGGGCATGCAAAATGCTTGGATCTGGATTTTGTTTTAAACTAAAATTTTCTTTTGGGCCATGAGCGGGGATGTCCTGAGTGGAAACTTTTTTTCATTGTTTCTCTTCTTGCAATATTATTTACTGTCTAATCTTTGTGAGCCACTTGTTTGCAGGTACCACTGGATAAGGAAGAAAGGAAGGCCCGCGCCTAGAGAGCTTGCACCTATAGTTGTCTCAAATCATATATCGTACATAGAACCTATATACTTCTTCTATGAGCTGTTCCCGACCATTGTTTCTTCAGACTCTCATGATTCAATACCATTTGTTGGAACAATTATTCGAGCAATGCAGGTATATGCCTTTCCATTATGCACTTGAACACATTTAATGTTTCCAGTTACTTTCTTTAAGACTATTTTGCAAGTTGCTTTCAAGATTCAAATTTACAACAAATCTGTAGGTTATATATGTTGACAGATTCTCGCCAGCTTCCAGGAAGGCTGCTGTAAATGAAATAAAGGTTAGAATGATTCCTCTTAACCCCACTGTTGCTCTGTATACTTATAATTAACTGTATCAAATTACATGTGTTTTTTTCCTTAATAAAGTGATGGTCTGATGGTGTCAAACATCTTTTAATTGGTGATATGCAAGTTTTCATGTTGCTTTCTGTTGCCTATAGCTGTTAGGCTGTCGAATAATCATTAATGCACACGGTGGAAATCTGATGTGGAAACCATAATTGGCAGAAAAGAACAAAGGCAAACATGTGCTTGTAACCACCTTTTTGTAGCTTCCTCTTACTTCCATCTACAATATGCAAATACACCATAGTTCATTTCAAAAGGCAATGAGATGCAACTCATCCTAGAATATAGTGCAAAGTATGATTTTCTGTTTTGTTATCTTGTTCATATGGTACATACTCTCTAGGATGTGATTTCAGAGAAAGGCAGCGTGCAATAGCTTCCCACGCGTCTTGTTATTCCCGGAAGGCACGACAACAAATGGGAGATTCCTGATTTCGTTCCAACATGGTGCATTCATACCTGGCTATCCTGTTCAACCTGTTATTGTACGCTATCCTCATGTGCACTTTGATCAATCATGGTAAGTTCTGTGTGTACGGAATAGATCCTTATCTGTTGCCTCAGTGCTTCATTTATAATCATTTTCTGCCTCAGGGGAAATATCTCATTAGGAAAGCTCATGTTCAAGATGTTTACTCAGTTTCACAATTTCATGGAGGTGTGACTCTCATTGCATTCAGCCTAGAACTTTCATGTCGTTGGTAATAACTACTTACACAACAAGCTCCTTACACAAATCGTATTTTTTACAGGTAGAGTACCTCCCTGTTGTTTACCCACCTGAGATCAAGCAAGAGAATGCCCTTCATTTTTCAGAGAATGTAATCCTTCCTGACTCAAAATAATTGCATATTTTGCATTCCATACCAATGTAATAGACAGTACTTCATTTCAACTATTGAAATTTGCAGACTAGCTATGCTATGGCACATGCGCTTAATGTTATTCCAACCTCGTATTCATATGGGGATTCAATGATCATGGCTCGAGCAGTGGAAGCTGGAAAGGTAAAAGTGCTATGTTGTACCATTATCTTCACTCTGAATTTATCTCCATTCTTTTAACCTTTGTCTGCTAGGTTCCATAAAAATAGAATCTTGCATATTGCATATATTGACAAATAGCTGCAATTAGGTTGACTCCCACGATCCCGTCATCTATGAATTTGATCTCTAAAAGGCTGATTTTAATATTTGCAGGTGAACTGCTCAAATTATATGGTGGAAATGGCTTGGGTAAAAGAGGTAAGTCGTCCAGAATTGCACTGTTGACATGTGCATATCAATGTGGGATTTGGTACAGATAGTTAGATATACATAAAAGAATTAACATGAGACTTATAAATTGTGTTGTTATTGAAGAAAATGTTGTAGTAGGCTTGTTTCGTTCGTTTATGTCAATTATTTAGAGGGATATCCTCATTATAGTAGTATAATCATAGTTGTGTTAATGTATTTCTCTGGGTCCATGCAGCAGTTTCTTTTGCTTGGGTGGTGCTTTTTAGGCATTATACTTGCTGCTCCATCAATTGTGGTACCTGATGTTTTGTGTTCTTTTTCAGACATATGGTGTGAGCACATCAGAAGCAATGGCACTCTTGGAACACTTTTTGGCTATGAACCCAGACAAGGAGTAAGTTTTCTCATCCGCAAACACAAATATATGGCAGAATACATAATTTGGTCCTAAAGTCAAAAAAGGTGCTTGCCATATCATAAAAGCTGATCAGGCACGCCTACCTGTCAATACAATTCCACAAAATCGTGACAAATGACATTACTTAACCCTTGCAGCGGACGTGTGAATGCACAAAACTTTTGGGCTTATTTTGGCCTTAATTGCACTCATCTATGCAAAAAGGTATTAGCATTCTCCTCCCATAGATGCTGTCAAGTTTAATTGAAGTTACACCCATCACTGAACTTGTGCATCTGTTTCCAGGTATTTCGGTACTTTGATTTTGAAGCCAAGGAGTCTATCACATTCCGTCAGGTATCAACCCGAATACAATCAACATCATAGCTGATGCTTTGAACATGTGCTACCATCGCTTACTGACATTCAAAGACGTGATGCATGCAGTTCTTGGTTGGATGTGCGCACCTCAGGAAGCAGCCATTGTTCCAGGACGCCTGCCAAACCGCCTTTGAGAAGTGTAAGCATCCTGTAACATCTGACATCGGCAGGGACCAGCTTGCCGATGTTCTGCAATCAAGCATGCTTCAGCTGACCGATGATGGGGTAAGTCAAGTCATTGCCGGTTTGCCTGCCACCTTCTATCCCTGCAACGTATGATCATCAATCCACAATGCTGTTTACAGTTTCGACTCATCTGTCTCTGCCAATTGTTACAGATGATGAAGCTGTTCGATAAATTGGACGTTGATGATGACGACAGAATCGGCAAGGATGACTTGATGGCATCCCTTGCGAAGCTCCCCTTCATGATCGCCCTCTTTGTAGGCCGGATCAACGGGGAAGTCTACATCGAGATAGTTGAATGATGGATTGTAGGAGAGAGCAAAATGGTGGATGGAATTTGTAACGCGGGGGAGACGACAGACCTCAGTTTGTTTTTAGAGGGATGGTTTCCACCGCTCCATCCATGTAGCTTTCTCAGGCGTTGAACTGAAAATGGCTAACCGGTATAGTGCGCAATTTTGTTTTATATCTTTATCACATATATTTATATATCCATAGAAAGCTATCGTGGGATGGCACGCTGGATTGTGCATATGATACTGTACAACATTGGTCGAACTGAGCGTGCACATAGAAAGCATTTTGTAAGGCTTGTTCGTGTAACAAACTTGTTCTTTTTTGGCTAACTTGATGGATGGATACAAAGCCATTTTGGCTAACTGGATAACTGGATGAATCGTACCGTGCCAATATGTCTGATTTCTATTTGTTTGGATGGATCGTACCGTGCCAATGTCATATGTCTGATTTCTATTTGTTTTTCTTGATGGATTCATGGAACCAGTGCACTACTAGTATGTGTTTGGACACTAGGCTACCGCACATCAACATCATTACATGCAGTCGTCAAGTCGGCATGTATCTCTATGATAGAGAATTGCCGCACCCTTGAAATTATCAGTATGAAATCGACATTGTGATGACGACGGTGTGAGCTGGAGACGATGAACCAATCACATCGCAACGGACGGCTATCATTCGACAGCATCTGTTGTCTTTATGTTTTACGACATTTCTGAGGGTTATGTACAGCAGGAAGAAAAAAAAAACACGCAAATTGACGAGCGCTCAAAATGGGAAAAGGTGGCTAAAAAACAACAGGTCGCCATGCCAATGTCATGCCGCCGCACTAAAGAGTACTAGACAAGAAGATTCTTTACAGTATACTATATGATGCTCCTTGTCCGCTTTTCTTTTTCTTTTTCCTGTCCCCGATATGCCTATCTTTACATCACGATGCATTTCTCTTTCTTCGACGCTATCGGCTGTGGAGCAGGTGGCCTCTGAAAAATATTAAACCACTCGATATTTCAGACCCCATCAAATAGGTACAATAATTGTATGGGACTATGGATTGAATTGAAACAAGTATCATAAAACTTGAGTTCTGACGGTATCAAGGGATGAAGCAAAAAAACAAAAAAAAAAGAAAGGCGGGGGGAGGAAAAGGTCAAACCCAATCCTCTGCTCCTTAGATCATGTTAGTATTAACTTTTTTTTTCTCTTGAAAGGTATTCCCTTTGTTTAAGCATACGTAGTAACTACTCCACTAATTTCTAGGGTCCACAGATGCCACTTAGATAACAACAGCTCTGTGCAATAGATTATTTTGTATGGGGGGCTAGGTATATACTAGAGAAAATAACAGGTAACTTTCTGATATTGCGCGGCAGGATGCAGGTTTCATGAGTTTTTAACCTTAAACTAAAAGTATACATAGAACAAAAGAAATTTGAATAAGCTAAAGAACAAGGTGACTTACGAACAATGGGTTTGTGACCATGTTCAGCTTCAAAACAACTATTCATATTTGTTGACAATTTATCAATCCTAAAACCAAATTACATAGCCTGTCGCCACATGTAACACCAGACAAGTGAATCCCCAGTAAAGTAACCTTATAACACTAAAAGCCCCCAATGCAGATACAAGCTATGGATGACAGATATCGTATCAATCAAATATAACGATCCTAACATGCAGTGCATAACAATGAGGTGGTTTTGGTAATAATTAGCAGACATTTACTACTGCCAGAATCCTTTAAAGCAAAGAAATATACCCTTGCTGTTGTTGGACCAACAACTAATCCTGGCCGGCCTGTGCCAGGTGATTGATTGGGTGCCTGCTGTGGCTGCTGAGGTGCCGGCTCCTGCTGTTGTGTTGATGACTGGTGTCTTTGAGGTTGTTGCCGTTCAAACTCCTGTTGTTGAAGTGCTATAGCTAGCTCTAAATCAGAGCTGCCAGTACAGAAGAAACACCAACACACATCCATTAGACCTTACTCACCTTAAGCACATGTGCAGAAACATAAGTTATACCTAAAAGAAAGAAACAATAGAAAGTGTGTTGATAGTATTAAATGAAATTTAGCCATGTTACTAGTGTGCAGGTGTGCATTGCACAATTCTCTTCCAATGCCAATGCACATTTATTTAATAAGATGTCAAGCAAACTTCTTGACCAAGTTGTCATACCAAACTGATTATGCTTAGCTAGAAGCGTGCTTGTGAGATAACAGACAAGTGAAGTCTGTACTAATTAACCTTATGCAAGGAGAGCATTCCATGCATGTCAACTTCAATTCATATAACTGTACAACACAATAAGAAGGCATATATCAACTCCATGAACCATATCAAGACATTGGTCGTTGAGAAAATGTTAATGATTAGTTTGACACAAATTTCCAGATACCCGGCTATCACAAACTAGGCAAAGAACTGATCATGGGTGATATGATTGTACTTGGTTTGCAACAAATTATCATATAACAAAAAGGATACCCAAAACCTACAAACAGCAACACACAACCAATGACTAAAAAAAGGTTGCGAATAGCAGGCTGGAAAGATATTCTGGGTTCAAGTGGCATGGCATGATGGCATCACAATATAGCTGAACAGATATGTTTTGATAAGCATAATGCCATACAAGAAACACACATCACTAAAGAGGTCAAAACAGTTATTCCAGTCAGCTCAGGCCGCCATTCTGACTAATACATCACTAATTAAATAAAAAAAGTAGGTAGGAAGGGCATACTTTCCAGACGAGTTCGGCAGGGTAGTATTGTCGAATTGAGCAAGATAGTCCTGTGGACAGAATACAATTTGAGTCAGTTAAAGTAATAGTAACCAATGGAGAAAACACCAGCTTATCAATGTTGCACATACCGCGGTACTTGTCATAGCCTGCTGTTCATTCCAAGAATCATTTCTCGGGGTTTCAGCCTTAAATGGTGTGAAATTGCTGGTCAGAAAAACTCCATCTCCATTCACCTGATGAATATCAAGTGCAAACAGAATAAATCAGTAAAAAAATCTTCATTTCAAGCAAACACAAACTGTTGGAAAATGGTGTGACGTACCTCATCCAATCTTTGCCATACTAAATCACTTTGGCTGAAAAACCCCTGGTCGGTTGCTAAGAGATATAGGCTTCCATTGTACTGCACCCAAAAAAAATACTGACGGAATTAACTTGGCTGACTTAATAAAGAATCCGAAAACTATAACTTAATTAATCACCATACCTTGAACATTGTGTTGAAGTGATTGTTACGGAAGAAGACACACAACTCATTATCAGTAAGACCCTCTTGTAGACAAAATAAACTGTAATGTTGAAATTTTGCCCAGGTATTAGTAAACAGTATGAATGAGGAAAATACATGAGGTTAAACTTATATGGTAAGTACACACCCGTAGACAGTTAGCTGGCTAGCAGTGTTCTGAAGGAAATTATCTATCAATTCCCCTGCAAACAAATAAAATATGTAATGTCAAATATTGTGCATGGGATATTCATGTTTGTTTGATATTTAAACAAATGTAAATGAATGAATGACTGAACAAGAAAAATTCTCACATTGATGTTCTGCCGCTCCATCTTGCATGCATTCGCTACTTTTCTCGGTCTTGTCAGCTTGCTCAGCGAGAACTGCCTCTCCTTCATACACCGGCTCCTGATTTTCATATGCTAAATTTCCAGTGCTAAGTATGTGCTCTTCTCCTTGGTATATTGGCTCGCTTTCCTGAATGCTTAAGGTGACAGGCTCAGGATTATAGCCATTTTCCCCATCCAGCTCGTTTGTAGCATGATTTGGGGTAGCTTGACCAGCTGCAGTTGTTAGCTCAGAGCTAAACTCAGTGTCAGAAACCTGCTCATGAATTTGCACGGGAGGTTGTTCTTCACAGGGTTCTTTATCAACTTGCCCAAGGGCAGGAGCAAAAGCAGCAGCTTGGTTAGGAGCAGAAGACTCATGAGAGGAACAGTCAAGAGCAGATTCTGAAGGCTGAATGGTTATATCAGGGTGCTCTGGCAAGATATTCCTTGTCCCATCATCTTCTAGGTCATTAGACGTCAAAGTCTGATGGGATTCCTCCGGCCCAACTTCATTAACATTAGGAGCAGCATTTGTGCTGTCCTGTAACAAAGGACCATCGCTCAGAGCATGGCTGTTGCCATGTTCCTCCTTATTTGTCAAATCCACCATCTCAGTTGCCTCTAATCGGAAGCTCTCACTCTGTGCTGTTTCCTCCATATTGGAGGATGAATGAGACTGTGAAGTGTCAAAGGAAACAGATCCATCAACAGCCTTAGCATTTTCAGCTTTTGATAGATTAAGGACTCTCATTAATTCCTCTTCTTCCTCACGATCACCTCGTCTTATGTGCAACTCAACTGGGTCAGCAAGTGTATTTTCATCAAATGATCTACCTCGAGAAACACTGGGAGAAGGAACCCCTAGTGCCGCAGTCGTTGCAGCAGCAAAATCAACAGTTTCTTCCTCCTGTACATGTTTATTCTCTTTTGTTGATTCCCCTGACTTAAATTCAGCGAGTCCAGATGCAAGAGCATTGTAAGACTTTGATCCAATGGCACTAGCGGTGTCAGTATCCTAAAAATACAAAACTATCAGAATTAGTATGCAGGCGAGAGTTACAGGCATAAGAGAGTAAGAGACAAGTGAAATCTCGGTCTATTTCTTTTCTTTGGTAGACATACATATTTTTTAAGTGGATATCAATGTTGAACAGTATGCATCCAGAATAAACATAAGTAAATCCTATATTAATAAGTTTTGGCCACTACAGAAACTTTCATGTCTAGACACAAGTATAAGCTTTTTGTTGGAGCATCTCACCCAATATTCAGATTGAAACACAAACATAGGGACAGTGTGATTGTCTTGTATTTACATCATAAAAGAAATTAGTGGTCAGAAGTTGTAGTTTCAAGACTGTGCCAACAGTCGGGATAACATATATTAGTGACAAGTTCAACACTGTCTGGATTGCAGATTGGAGCATATTAACTACTACTAGTACAAAGTTGGGAAACAAAGTAAACAAGTAACATAATTAAATGTGGTGCATATTAGCAAGACCAACCGATTGCAGTGATTGTTGACCGGTTATTAAATAGTTCACCACGTGGCAATACTATGAGATAGAGCTTTTAAACAAGTATTGACAACAACGGTAAACATTGCCCGTGTAATATCAGAAAAGGAAAGTATGGTAGCATGCATATTACACAGTTTCGTTGCAGGCGACAAATATGAACACATGGTCTATGTTCTAAATAACAGAAATTGTGAATGTTAAAACACACAAAGTTATGTACAAGCATAGGAATCATATTCCATGTCGAATAAGTACATTAAACTCCAACCAGTTCTCTAGGTACAAAAGTTCAACATGGCTAAACAAAACATGCCATAAGGAGATGCGTACCTGGGGATCCACTATCCACCCATGGTATAACGGGATATCCAGAAGGTCAAATATGGCACGTTCTCGAGTAAATTCAAAGTCATCGATCCTGTAACGCCCGCAGCCCAATTAATGTTAGAACATAGATAGACTACAGAGCACCATAAATAGCAAACCGCTAACAAACAAAACGAACGACAGACTCACTTCCTAAACATCACGTTAACATCAATGCCGGTCGCGAGCCGCGGCAAAAGGTCAATCGCATCCGAGATGTTCTGCTCCCGGTTGCGCACGTACTCCTCATCCTTGTCCTGCAAATCACATCACATCCCAACATATTCATTCACAGAGCAACACCATAAACCAACCGCATCTCTAACTCCACGGACTAATGCCTAGCCTACCGAACCTGCTCATTGCTGTTGGAGTCAATGAGTCGCTCGGCGACGAGCGACAGCAGCTTCTGCTGCGACACCTCCCCGGCGTCTGGGTTCAAGCTGATCACATTCTTCAGCAGCATCACATTACCTACAACAACCAAAAAAACGAACGGGCGCGAAAACCCCACCCAGGTCACATCTCAGAACTCACTACGCGCGGGCGGATAGCGGGAATGGAAAACCTAACGGAATCTGAGTCTCTCACAGATGGCGAGGAGAGGGCACGGCCCGTTGTCGTTCTGGTAGACGATGGGGGTGCGGCGGCCGAGGAAGTCGACGGCCCTCGTCTTGTGCATCACCTCGGGGGGCTCAAGCGGCGGCATCGGCGCGGGCGCGGAGTCGGGATCCGCCGCCGCCGCCGCCCCGGGCGGGGGAACCGGCGGCGGGAGATGGGGCTGGTCGGTCGACATGGCCGGCGGTAAGGATCCCTCCCGCGATCGCCGGAACCCTAACCCTAACCCTAGGTGGAGATGGCGGAGTCGCCGCGGGTGGAGTCGGTCGCCGTCGAGCGATGCGTTGCGATGGTGGATCAGAATCACAACGGAAGAAAGGGAGGGGGAAACGGGAGAGAGGAAAGGGAAAAAAAAAAAGGGGAATAGAATACGAGACAGTGGGTGGGTTCGGGTACAAGTAAACTCTGCAGATTGTGTCGTTGGTTTTTGCGATTCAATCCGTCTCAGTTGGGATAATTGTGGGTATGGTCATTTTGTCTATGTCGTCAACTTTTATGAAGTGGTAGCATATTTTGAGGTAATATGGAGTATATTTTCAATAAACATTTAGATTCAAAACTGAGCGAACTATCACCGGAAATTTTGAAGTTTTAGACATGGTTGTTGTTGTTGTGTGCGCAATCCTTTATATATGACGTACGATGATTCAGCCTCAACTTTTGGTTGTTTAACTCATAAACCCAGTTTTAAAGAATGTTGTTTTGATGTTTTATTTTAAAAAAGTCCATGTGCATATGGAAATTAAAAAGAAAAAATATATAGCACTAGGGATCCTAATTAAGCATGTCGTAGTCGGTAACCATCCTTCAATACCATTCAATAACTCTTTTTTTTTCTCTAATCTTTTTCTTTTTCATCACCGTGTCAAGGCATGTTGAGTTCACGAGTAATGGCACGCTGCACAACATGCTTCTCCACCTCCCTTGCGAGTGAGATGTTGGGGCACTAGCTATATCGTGTCTTCTGTGTATGAATGTGGAGTTGCCTGCAAGTTGGTCGTCAAGAAAGCGCAACGAAGGATGTCGAGTTGTGCATTGCGGGCTTGTGTTCGAATGCCACTCAAAGTTGAAAGTGTCACATTTTGTGTAGCCATAGTTTGCACGGATGTGCATGGACCTACTAGATCCAACGTGGCAAAGCCATTTTCGTCATGGACGCTTGGAGCGGGACACGAAATATACCCTCGCTGACAAACTCCAACAAATCTTCACTCGTGTTGCTAGGAATATTTCAAAAAATGAGCTGCTATTAAAATTAAATGAGATCCGTTCAAAAGAGTATTAAATGGATTTGTGTTATTTTGAACATAAAAATTACTTGTATTTTAAATTTTCTCAATTACACTGTCCCATAAATTCAAAAATAATAATGCGTAACCATCTCACCGATAACGAATGATATTTAAAAATATAGGAATTAATAATAGATAGTGATATCGATATCGTATGAATTGGCAGACAGGTAGGTAGATACATGTATATTGAACATAAATAATACATGACCATTTCTTAAAAAAGCATAATACATGATAGCCGAGTTGAATACGACATGCCAAATGGGCTCGTTGTTACGTTCAACATCTTTGTAACCGTCGAACAAGGCACAAACATACATGATACATTTGTTCTTTGGCTAGATTCTCAATACTTCGCACGGAAGTAAACATCACGCGTTTGCTTCTCGTTGGGCTAGCGCGTTAATAATCTCCTATTCTTTATCAACTGACACTTCTTTCGGTTTGTTAAAAATACAGAAGTTTTCAGGTATCAGAA
Organism: Leersia perrieri; assembly: GCA_000325765.3. Taxonomy (NCBI): domain Eukaryota; kingdom Viridiplantae; phylum Streptophyta; class Magnoliopsida; order Poales; family Poaceae; genus Leersia; species Leersia perrieri. The sequence goes on from CM002484.1 coordinate 20,323,879, forward strand.
TGTAAAATTACAAAGTATTCTCATCTCGGCCGTCGGATGGACATGGGCCACACGATCCGGCCGCTGAGTCAAATGGTACAAGACTAGCACGTGACCTCCCTTTTTCAATTTCTTTTCCACCACGCGATGTGTCATTCTAGTTCTAGCATATAAAATAATCATATTCTTGTCGAATTAACCAGCAACACGAGCAGCCAAATTATTAAACCAGCCGTTTTTTTTAGATGACATTTTAATAATTTGGCTGCACGAGAAGCCAAACCAACCATTTTATTTGAGAAAAATAAGTTAAGCAACCAACTCCTCGGTAATTAAGTTAAGGGCACACCTAACCTAACCACATGACCGATCCGACAATCGCAGCAGGCATTTGGAATGATTAATATACATTTTATTTACATGAATGATTAATATACATTGGCTCCAGACAAGTTGGTAGATTTTAATCACATCCACTCGTAACAGAAAGTTCAAGTTGACACTTCAGTTAATCTTTAATACCATCTTCCAGCAGCTACTTTAGGTGAATAATGTTACTACCAGTGAGGAATGCCAGCGTTTTTCAGCGTGTCGGAATAGTCCAGATCGTACAGTAGTTAAGTAACACAAACATACTAGTGCACCTGGCCATATTTTATTTTAGAATGAAGAGATTGAAGGATTTTTTTAATGAATTAAGTTGAATCAAATCATGTCAAATTCATGCCTACAAAGAAAAAAAAGACAATTATCAATGCACTTTTAAGTAAAAATCACAGAAATATGGATACTTTGGAAAAACTACAGATGTTAAATAACAGCCTATTTTAGATTTTTTTGATAAGAAAATCATAGATTTATCGCATGAATATTCTAGCAGTGAATTTGTCGTAAATCTACATATGGATTCCCAGCAATATTGAAGCCTCTGCAACATGTAATTTTTGACCTTTCATGATAGATTTTGTGTTGAATTAATAATTTTCTGACACTATGGCTGAAATATATAATATTTTAAACATGTAAATTTTATGATAGTTTTACCACCATACCTATAGCTATGTGAAATTTGTCCATTTTTTTTGTAGTTGGAAAATGAAACGGGCCTTAAACTCTTGGTCACATTGAACTAATGGGCCTCTGAGAAGGCCTGGCCTATACGTAGAGGACCACGATAAGGCCCAAATATCCAAACGGTCCACGGAACGAAACCCGCACACAGAAACGGAATGCGCAGTTGTTCACCCCTGGCTGGCAGGCACACACTCTCCCCAGTCCCCACCCCAAAAAGCCGGAGGAGGAGGAGGCGAGATTCACCGACATCCATCCCCGGAGGCGGATCGCGAGCCCCCCTCCACCGCCGCCGCCGCCGCCGCCGCCGCGTCCTCCCCTCGCTGGTCCGTCGATTTCAGCACTGGCCACGCTTGATTCCCACCGGTTCTTGTGTTCTCTCGTTCCAATCTATTCCCGTGTGTGTGCGTTTTTTTTCCCAACGATTTTGTGTTTTTTGGGGACAGTGCCTGTGCTGGTCGCGTGGATTTGGGCCAGATTGGGGGGCGGGAATGGCGGGGGCGCGCGTGATGGCTTTGGTCGCGCTCTGCGCCCTAGCCGTCGTCACTGGAGGTGAGGAGGTTCTTTTTCCCCTTTTCTACCCGTTGTTTTGCTAGATGAGATAATTAAGGCATGCAGCGATGCTGCTTCAATTAGCTGTTTTGTTCCTTGTGGAATGCGGAGATATTTGGCTTTAGATCGTTAGGGCAGGGTGTGTCGTTATCATCTGACAATGCGACATATATATATATGTATGTATGCATGCATGCATGTATATCGAGAATTTCTTCAAATTTAAGTGGAGATGGGAGAGAGTGTTGTCATGATGCTTGCTGATGCACAGAATGGGATTACCCTTCTCTTTGATATGCATGGGAAACACTTGGTCTTAATTGTATTTTTACTTGGTATCTTGTGTGTTAAGTGTAACAGTACATATTAAACTAGCTGAAGTAGTTTACATGCAACATTCTAGATCTATGTTTGTGTGCCCTGGAGGTGACGGTTGATGAAATTTGTGCAATGACTGGGAAGACGCATTCGTGTCCATCTACACGACAGTGTCATTAGTAGGCCTTTATACATTGGTATCCAAATGGTGCCTACATTGTTGTTTCATCTGGTGGATAGCATTCCAGCATTGCCTAGATAAGTTAGTGAAAGCACCTAATAATATTTGGCCTTACCAGTTGATTATACGGGAACAATAAGGACACCTTTTTTTGGGTTCCATGTTCGTCACTGTTTTCGATTAGAACATGATGTTTACAGGAAAAATACTACATGTGTCATCTTCGAAATGCTTAGGAACATTTTACTGGTATTTCAGTCATATGGCTGTATTCTAAACATGAAGTGTTTGTTGTACTCCCACACAATTTGGAGTTTTCATGTTGCATCCCAACGACATATGCTGACAAAATCCATAGTTTATATATGCTCGCTTTTCTTGTATTCAGAGTAAAATTTAATCAGTTAACTCGAACATATAGGATTCATGTATGACCTGACCAGTGACCACATTAACTTGTCATGGCATTTTTGCTATGTGATCTGACTATATACGTACCTTGCTTTGGCAATTAGTTTTTGGAACCAATCAATTCTATCTGATTTGAATATCGTTCTTACCTGTTAAGAAGATAACATCCCTTCGTAATTTTATTCAGTCCTCTGTTTAAAGTTTAACTTACTTTGGGTTTGGAACCTGGAAGTGACAGATAAGTAAGCTTTACCCTGCTTTTTACATTGCCATTTTTCCTCCCATCTGTTCACAACTTCTATGCTGGTGTTAGCTTGTTAGGAATGATTTTCACATGAAATGATGGTTTTAGAGCATATCCTGTAAGACATTCTAATAGCTATTCTACTTTCTGCAGCCCAAGTGGACCCACTTTATTCCAGCAAACAGGTTTTAAGACTTATCCTGCATCACTACTTCTTTAATTGGTGTCATCAAAACATCTTTTCTTATATCACCAAATATTACGATACTAGGTACTGGACTGGAGTAGGCAAGCCAACATTAAACTGCAGAATTCCTCCTTAACTGGAGAAGGTGATAATCATTTAACAATAACAGTTCTATATGATATTACATCTACTAAGATGTAAGATCAATCCATTCAACTTGGGTTCTTTATTTCTTAATGCAGATGGACTTCAGCTTCTGGGAAGGCCAGAAGAAGTAACTCGCAGGGTGACCTTCTTCTACTTAGCCTTGCAAATTAACTACGGACATCCTATCATTTCTTGTATTATAATTCCGAGCAGAAGTGACCATCCTTTATATGCCAATTGTTTAGCATTACAACTTGTTTTCAAATGAAATTTCTTAAGCTCTGTCCATCTTTTTTTATGTTTCCTTGCTATAGAAATTGCGGGAGAGAACCAGAGTAAAGAAGAAAATTGAACCAGTGCAGCAGGATGATGAAGCACTAGTTAAGCTTGAGAATGCTGGCATTGAACGTTCAAAAGCTGTTGATTCAGCTGTCCTGGGAAAATATAGCATATGGAGACGTGAAAATGAAAATGAAAAGGCAGATTCAAAGGTTCGTCTAATGCGTGATCAAATGATCATGGCCAGGATATATTCTGTGCTTGCCAAATCCAGGGACAAGCTCGACCTGTATCAGGATTTACTTGCCAGGCTTAAGGAAAGCCAGCGCTCCCTTGGGGAAGCTACTGCTGATGCTGAACTTCCGAAGAGGTAATTTCAGTTTGAACTTTTCTTTAGGCTTTCTTGTCTTTTTTTCCCTACTAATTTATTTTCTTAATAATTTGAAGTGCTTCTGAGAGAGTCAAAGTAATGGGCCAGTTACTAGCAAAAGCAAGAGATCAGCTATATGATTGCAAGGCAATTACTCAGCGGTTAAGAGCCATGCTTCAGTCAGCTGATGAGCAGGTCAGGAGCTTGAAGAAGCAGAGCACCTTCCTAAGCCAGTTAGCGGCGAAGACAATCCCAAATGGCATCCATTGCCTGTCCATGCGGCTTACCATAGACTATTACCTTCTCTCTCCAGAGAAAAGAAAGTTTCCGAAGAGTGAGAACTTAGAAAATCCTGATCTTTATCACTATGCTCTTTTTTCAGACAATGTTTTGGCAGCTTCAGTTGTAGTGAACTCTACCATCATGAATGCAAAGGTAAGTGCAATCTGGAGTTCAATCTGGAACTGCAATTTCTTGCCATGATTTATGATGTATACTATTTGAGCCAATTCAGTAACAGCTGCTCATTTCTCTGCTTTAAAACTGCAGGAACCGGAGAAACATGTATTCCATCTCGTGACTGACAAGCTGAACTTTGGAGCAATGAACATGTGGTTTTTGTTGAATCCACCTGGAGACGCAACAATCCATGTTGAAAACGTGGACGATTTCAAGTGGCTGAACTCTTCATATTGTCCTGTTCTGAAGCAGCTTGAGTCTGCAGCCATGAAAGAGTACTATTTTAGGGCAGATCGTCCAAAAACTCTCTCTGCTGGCTCTTCTAATCTGAAATATCGAAACCCCAAATATCTTTCCATGCTTAACCATTTAAGATTCTACCTTCCACAAGTGTATCCTAAGTTGAATAAGATTCTTTTCCTGGATGATGACATAGTTGTTCAGAAGGATTTGACAGGACTCTGGGAGGTTGATCTTAATGGTAATGTAAATGGTGCTGTGGAAACATGTGGGGAGAGTTTTCACCGTTTTGATAAGTACCTCAATTTTTCAAATCCAAATATTTCTCAGAACTTTGATCCTAATGCTTGTGGCTGGGCGTATGGAATGAATATGTTTGATCTGGAAGAATGGAAGAAAAAGGACATTACTGGCATTTATCACAAATGGCAGAACATGGTAAGTTGAAATAAGGTTTATCTTACTGTTTCCAATTTTCTGTAGAAATAAGGTTTCAGTGGCAAATTTCTTTTGAAGTAATACGCAATTTTTCAGTTTCTGCAATGCCTCTTATTTGTTCACTAAGATATGTATTAGTATATGCAGAATCTGCACTAACAACAGTTCATGCACCTTCTTAGCTTCTAAAACTACTAAAGGATATATGCACTCTGTGAGATGTGCCTGCTGTATCAGTATCACATATAGTAGCATACTAAACAAATTCCACGACTATGCTTCACACTTTGTTCTTTCTACAGAATGAAAACAGGCTGCTCTGGAAGCTTGGGACACTGCCGCCAGGTCTCCTAACTTTCTACAAGCTGACACATCCCCTGGACAAATCATGGCATGTTCTTGGCTTAGGATACAACCCATCCATCGAGCGCTCAGAAATAGATAACGCCGGTGTCATCCACTACAACGGGAACATGAAGCCATGGCTGGAGATTGCAATGACAAAGTACCGACCTTACTGGACAAAGTACATCAATTACGAGCACACTTATGTTCGTGGGTGCAAGATCAGCCAATAGGCCTTTTTTTTCGCCTGGAGCATTCATGGTTTCATTTCTTCAGTTTAGCTGGTGGGACTTGGAACGAAGCTCCCTTATTAGACTTCGATATAGCAGTAACAGAAGTAATTCCATTGCATGTTCAGATGTTCTTTATTCCTGTTGCTAGAGGTATCTTGTGTATGTAGTTGCCTCGCACATTTGTTTTCTAGCCCCTTTCCCACTAGCCCTTTGTGGTATCTGTAACCCTCTTTTCTTTTCTTCAGAAAAGAATGATGAACCCTGTGATTTGTTCTCACCTTGATAAATGAAATGTCTGGAAAGTTTGTGTGGCCTATACTGTTGTTAGTCCTGTGTTTTTTTTTTTCCAAAACAAGCAGCATGAGCATCATGGAGCTCAATGTAAGTGGCCTATTCTATTACTCCATTCATTTTCGCATTTTGATTTCGGAATCTCAAAATTCAAAGGTTAACTTGCATACGTTTATTGCATAAACTTACCATTAGATTCATACTTTAGTAGTTTCATACAATATTGGTTTTGTAGGTATCACCGCATCAAAAATATATTTTATGAGAAATTAATGATGAAAGATAAACCTAGGCTTTCTAATATTGAAATACGCCTTATAAAAATGAACATTAGGAGTATTAGTATCTCTCTAAACTGTCTAACATCATGCTTCAACTTCTACTCACATGTGGCTTGTCCTTGTCCGTACGTTCAAAGATCAATGGCCAGGATCTCTTAGCAGCTCCTTGTTCCAAACGCAAATACTGGCTACGAGAGGGACCTCATTGCAATTTTGCCAACCTCGTCGTTTCCAACCCCAAAGGCCCAAACCCCATGGGCTCCGCTTCCTCATCGGCGAGGCGCCGCCGCCGCCGCCGCCGCATGGGCTCTCCTCGACGGCGCGCGCCTCCACACCTCCGGCCACCGGAGATTTCCAGTGGCTAGTGGAGGATGCGAACGCGTTACATCCGAGGTACCTTCTCCCGAGCCTACTCCTTCCTCGAACCCATCTGAATACCAGTCTGAACTTCTGAAGTTAGGAACATACATTTGTTGATGCCAGTTTGGATAGGATTCTGAAATTGTTTCGGATTAATCTGGAATGTTCTGTGAATCGATCATGCAGTGCCATTGCAGCCATTGTGATAGTTTATTGGTTTTAATCTGGCACTGTTTTCTGTGAAGAGATTAAACGGGGGATTGGTCCAATTCGAAGAGTCTGCTTGCGGGAAACTATACATTGCTGAGTTCTCAAACAGATGAAGACGAAGGATTGTTTCAGGTCTGTTGCAATTTTTCTTTTGTCTGCCCTCTGAACTTCTGAATCAGGCAATGCTATTTACTAGTACTTCTCATAATTTTTAGCTCTATCAAGACGATGTAGTTGTCACTTTTCAGTAATCACTAATCAGTAGTTACACATGGACATTGAACACATGATGGATTTAATATTACCACCACAAGTTGCAACTATCATATGATTTGATTGCTGAACCATTAAGCGTATTACCACCATGATGGAATATGTCCGTATGATTTGATGACTAAACCACATGGAGATTTTGACATGGTAACCACCGAGCCATGCATTGACAGATAATGTACTGAGATGTGCGTGTTTGGCTTCGAGCAGGGCCACAAGCCAATAGGAACCAGCTTTTAATCATAAGTACTATCACTTGTAAACGAAGGCGTGTGCTTTCAGAACCATGATATCTTTGACAGGGCAAGCAAATAATTAGGTGTTGATGATTTTTACCAGACTTATGTATGATTATCTCTTTACTTGATTGGAACTTATTAACATACTAGATTACTAGTTAGTAAAATCATTCATTTTTTTTTGCTATCGCTGGTCTTATACATTAATACTTTTACTTGTCTACATTTCGCATAAGTCGTCTAATTGTTTTTTCCCCTGCTTTGATCATCAGAAAGTCGTCTCATGTTTTTTTTGAGCAATCAAGAGTTTTACTGAACAAGGTTCAAGAAAATTTATTTTAGATAGACAGAAAGATAAAAGATGAACATGCATCTAAATAGTCAAAATGCAATTCTTGAGAAGAATTTACAGCTGGCCACAACGGAATATTTGGATTCGTAACATGATGAAATCAAGTTCAATAGGGATAGGCTGGGTTTTCTTACGATGAACCCCAAAATGTGATATCTCTTGCCTCAAAGAACATGCTGATTCAACATGTTATGAATGGGTGAACTAGCACCAGAAATTTCCAAAAGAGTGAAATGCTCATCACTTGGTTTTATCATCATTGATATATTCCAAATTCAGGAATTTGTCCTGTCCTTTACTTTTTATTTGGAAGTATGTGTATCTAGTTCCTTCGCCACAAAGCGCTATAAATACACTTTGTACTAGAAGCTAATGATGCCAATTTGTTGGATGCATTGTTTAGACAGGATGTGAACATAGAGGTTCCCATATTCTTTTTTAGGAAATATGGGCTCCTATATCTGTTCCATGAAACAAAATGAAGGCATATCTTGAGCCATCAACCTGGTCATGTTTTTTTTTTTCGGGTTGAACTTGAGCATGATATCATGGACTCATGATGTTGTAGCATGTCTTATTCCTTCTTCCAAAACTGTTTGCTACTGTCCCTATGTTGTGATTTATTTGCTTCCACCAACTTTTTGATAAAAAATCTATTTTAACTTTTTAAGGATACTGTCAAGATCTGTCTTTATACTAAAACTAGATGTCTTGTGTCGACAGTCATTTTTCTTTGTGAACTATTTATATCATTATAACATTTCTCTATCTTGAGTTTCATTTGAATTCCAGAAGTGTTCAATATTTTTGTTGTGCATGATGCACTATAGATGCCAAAACAAACCCAGACAATCCTGACAAGATATCTGTGCTATGACCACAAACTTGGCAGTTTTGGACTGCTCTCGGCACTCCCAGTGTTGCACATATATTCTTAACTAGCTAATTCCCTCAACCATCTTTTCTTTGGCCATTTTATTTTGAATTTTTCCCACTCGCAATACTCTTCTCAAATATCAATGACAATATTTTAATTTGGATATGTTCCATGTCTATACTCCACCTTTTGAATTCGGGTGTCCCCTGCCAACCAACCTAGTCAGAACCAGTTTACAAGACATACCTGACATCCTTGGGTTCGTGTTGTTCTTTTCTACTACTATATCAGTGAAATAAGGAAGAGTTTCCGCCTTTGTTTCTTAAAAAAAAAGATGTTTCTTCAAAAGAAAAAAAGATGCGGTGACTGCCTGCCGACAAGGGAGAGATGAGTGGGTTTCAACGGGTGCCAGAATCTGGATTTGAGCACCACTAATTGGATTTTAGAACTCTGTAATTCCTAGTGTTGTTAACATGATCCAATCAGTAAGTGGTCTGCTATAGGTGTCGACCAGGTTCCTTTATGTTCAGATTGATGGAGACACTCCCATGTTCTGTTTTATTTACTCCCCATATCCTTCTGCTGACAGCCTGACTGTGCATATCCCACTATGTACAACCTTTTTTTCTCACTGGATGCTCTTATTGGCAGATGAAAACGGCTGCCGATATATGCACTGCAAATAATTCAGGAACTGTGACCAACTGTATGCTTCAAAGTTCAAACTAGGGAAAGTGAAGACATGGTCGTTCACTCTGGGGCCGCAGCTACAGATGTTTTAGCCGTGCGCACGTGTGCATGAACTTGTTCCCTTGGAGTTACATCACGCATTCATGCTGGTGCAGCTGTTGATTGACTCTGTGTTTTGTGGAGTAGAAACATTGATGGTTTGATTGATGTGGTCGCGCGGACATTGCACATGCCTCAATGAAGCGCGGTTTGTGACACGCTGTTCATCAAGAAATGTGTGGGCACGCTAAGCTGATGCTTCAAATTCTCAGAACCACAAATCTTCAGTGTGAGGTACAACCACTACCTTTCCAATTTCTGAGCCATATAGTGCAAAACATAATTATGCTGTTCTGTAAATTAAAAGGTTATGAGCTTATCAGCGATATTACCCTGCTTGTGTTGCAGGATCACATTGTATTCTGAATGATTTGATGCCGGCACTGGAGGAGACTCCACTCCAGCTGTATCCTCTGTAAGCATTCTTGGCTTGCTCTGCTACATGTTTTACACAGTGCATAAACATCTCCCTGTCCTACCTGATTACCAAAGCTTCACATAAACAAATGAAGAAATCTCTGTTGTACAGTACTACATGGGAATCCATCAATTCAACCATGCATAGGTCACTTGCAACAAGTAAGGAGTGACAAAATGATGGCGTGGTTATTCTTGGGAGCACCGGAGCAGGATTAGAGGCAGGGCATATTCTAATCACTACAACTAAACATCACATGATCACCACCATTTGGAAAAGGATGTACATGGGGCCTACTCTAATGATCCTTTTTAGACCAACACAGCAGGTGTTTGTGTCTCTAGTGGTGCTAGGAGATGATAGCGTGGCTTAAGATACTGCCTAGTGATCTTGAGACATGTGCTGCTACTAATGCTTCATTAAAGGGTGAATACGGCCTGCAATTGCTGCAAATACACACCTAAACAACATACTCATTTCCCCCTTTTTTTTTGCAGTGATCTATCTAGAGAAGACTAGCTAAACTAGGGGATGATGCACTGCAACCTACTGCCAAATATTTTATACGCTTGGAGCACATCTTTCAGTGATCACAAGAAGCTACGGACTCTATCCTGTTCAGCTGCTGGCCCATTGGAGGCAGGGGTTGCTACAAATGGAATCAACGGGGCCGATAAACTGGAGAAGAGAGTTTTTCCGCATACATTATCTTTTGCCGCTTGGTAGGTGCACATTAAATCAGTTCATTATATATATACAGGCCCTCCCACAGTCTGAAGGTACAAAAATCCACTATCCTTTTCCCCTGCATGTATAATAGTACCATCTAATTTTTTGTTATGCATGATCAATTTGGAGCATTCATTTATTGGGCAGCATATGGGCTATAGTGAAATGTATACTACTAGCAGAAATGTAGAATATACTAGTATATAGGAGAGGAGTGAGAGACTGGTAGCAGATAGAAGTGATGAGTCTGAGATGAGAGCTGAGAAGAGGGAGGGGGGCATGCATGCATGTGATGGTTGGCCCAGTTGCTATCAAGTCGAGCTTCTATTGCGCTTTCTTGTCAAGGGACAAGGGGTATCCCTATTGCATCTATTTTCTTGTAGAAACGGAACATTTTGTTTCCGGCTATCTGCTTGGAGCGGCAAAAAGCTACAGTTAACTATAGTGCAACCAGTACGACTGATATATATGTGTACACGGAGGCAGGCCAGTCAGAGACTCTTGGGCAAGTCCTTGGCTATAATAATTTTCTGAAAAAAGGAGATTAGAACTAATTAATTAAAGGGCACGGCCTTTTCCGCGCTTTCTTTTTCTCCTATTTTACTCCTCTCCATCTTTCTTGTTTGGTTGCATTGGCAAAGTGATATGAAACTTGAAAGACATGTCAGTGTATATAGTACTGTACAATACTTGCTGCTCTGTTTGCACATGGAGCTAACATATATACACAAGTGATGCCACTTATTTACTCTGCAAAATATAGAACTCAAAATTGTTATTACTTTGCAAAATATAGAACTCAAAATTGTTAGTATTACTTTGCAAAATATAGAACTCAAAATTGTTATTACTTTGCAAAATATAGAACTCAAAATTGTTATAACTGAATAATAAGGGCATTTACAACATTAGTTTAAAAGTTAATTTAAGTGCTCGAACAAGATCATAAAAAATACCTAGCACAGTAAATTTTGGTACTACCAATCAAGTTTCTTAGCAACTTAGGTAAAGTACAAACTAATGCATAAATATTTATGAACTAGATGTTGTTAGATTTTTTCTGCCGGGGACTAACAGACCATAGTAAAGAACTGCATCATCTAATGCATACTTCTAAGGTATCAGCTAGAGGGCAGGCGAATTGGGGAAAGGCCGAAAAGGGGGCATCACCTGACTTTATTTTCTGTTCAGTTCCTTAGCATGCACGCTAATTAAGCATGCATGCAACTTGTAAGAACTATTGTGGGCTTTCTTACAAAAAAAAAACTGTGAGGTAATTGTCTTTGGTTAAAGAAAGGACTAAGCATGTGCATGCCTTTAATTGTACTATGACATACTCCTAATTAAAATGATGGATTACTTTGTTTTCTTATTCTATCTTCTGCAATATTTGAAATATTCTCTGTTGCTGAGGTGGATTCAGTAGTACAAGTGTTGTCAGGTTCATTCGCACGAGATGCGATGTGTTAGGTCTTAATTCAAATCATCGTGTCGGGCTCGAGCCATCTATCGTTTGAGCTGATCAGAGCAGCTTTCCTGAGTCAGTCAGCTAGGATAAATGAGCAGCTTTCTAGTTAGTCTTTTAATCAGCACAGATATTTCTCGTTTGTTTTCTATCACAAGGAAATTGCACCCCCCACATCTGACTACACATGCTTAATTAGCTTAATTTCTAAACTATACGAATCTCAAGAATTCCTACTAAAGGGCACGCATATGGGAATAAATTTGAGCATATTAGAGTTTGATTATGGTGATAAAGTCATGATCTCTTACAGCTTGACCACACAATGACACAACTAAGAGTTGGCTAGTTCTCCTTGGTGAGTCCAAATCAATGAGCAGCTTCGTTTCGATATAAAAAAAATACTACATATATATTTAATCAATGAAACTCACTTGATATCCTTAGCTACTACTTTCGTCCCAAAATATAGTAACCTAGAAAAGGACGTGACTCTTTCTAGAACAATAAAGGAGTAATCAAATTTCCGTCTAGATTGCTATATTACGGGACAAGAAACAGAGAAAGTAGTTCCTTGCCTTGTGTTTCAGTCGGTCTACAAGATTGCAGCTGTCTTCCCCCCAAATTTTTTTCTGTACTTAAAACATGTCCTGCTAGCTGCATCCAATCAATTCATAGCAAGGAGAAGTGCGTCATGCATTCAAAAACCCAATGGCACACCTCTCTAGGCACCATCCTCTCACTCAGGTTGCATGCATGCTCCTCAAGTGAGACCCCCAAACTCCAAAGAGAATGAGTTAGTTAAGCATAGGGATTTGGGCATTATGGCATTCTTCTTTCTTCCCCTCTCCATGCATCTCACTCTTTCTCTCCCTTCCTTTTCTTCCTCTCCTTCCTTTCATCCTTTGCTTTGCATATGTATGTGTGCGTACACACACCAACGACACATACATCCACAGTGTACATACATACAACGCACATTCATGTGGTTTCGGATGGGGACAGAAAGGGACTGAAATGAGTGAAAGGGAGTAAAAGAAGAGTCAACTCGTGTATTGCACAGGGCTCGAGAGCAAAGGCCACAGCAAGTACTCAATTATTGGGACCTCACCCACATCACTGTCAATGTCAAATTTTAAGTCCCTTTTAATCCCTTATGTGCCCAACAACAAGAGAGAAAATAAATAAAATAAAACACCCTACATACTTTCCTTCTGAGATCTTCTGCATATTGTTTGTGGAGCTAAGCTAGGTACCAGCCGTAGTCGATCAGTTTCCACCCCTATTGATTGCATGTGAAATAATATGATCAAGATATAATTTATATAGTAGTAGAAGACAAAATAAAGAACCCATCCGTTAACTTGGAGCAAACACGTACCTTAAAAGATTACATGATTTTTTTTCTTCAATTGTTTTGGCATTCTCATCTTTTATATGACATAATGATGTATGCAAGGAATTATAGCTCTTTTGGCTACATGATATGAATTTATATTCCATTATCTAAAAAAGGATATGAATTTATATTCTAAAATATAAGCTAGGGTACTTTATAGGGGGCAGAAGGATCAATCTGTTACCAGTTTTTTTTTACAAGGCACAGAGCGGAATATTCAACGGAGTAAAAAAAACAAGTCAATATTGGAGGTGGAGATTGGAGAATAAATTATATCTGAGAAAAAAGAATAGCATTTAGACACCACTATATATACCCTCACGTCAAGCCACACTAGCTAGGTAGCTATATAATCTTTCAGCTGCAAAGTTCATCACTGGAATGTCGCACATAAAATCTCTCACAAAAGGAGTAAAAAAATTGCATATATATGCAATGCTCATCACATGAAATGAATATAAAGTGCACATATATTCTTCTCTCCTTTTGCATTGGATCTGAATGACCCACGGTGCCTGTAGTTGAATGTTGAGCACTGTTCATCTGTGCACTAGAGAAAAGTTAGGCAACCTTCTTGTCACGGTGGCCTTTAATTTGGTGCCGTTATGTGGAAAACTGGATTATTCTTTGACCACATACAAAGCGAATCTGAAAAATAAGAGGCATTCTCTTCCTTTGTATTTGTACATGGGGATTTGATCCAGAAATATTAATTAATATATGACGTTCATTAACCGATCTAATACTGACCAGATAACTCTAAATTTAAGTATTGATATTACAGTTCACTAATTAATCGTAATCTAGAATTTACTTCATCTCGACCATTTATCTGTTGTTTCCTTTCAGAAAGGTGAATGGCTAAAAGCGGCATATCAAATCTCAATACATATGGCCATGATAATCTACATCTTCTCAAGTATATTCCCTAAATGACTTTTTTATCATTGATACATGTGCGCATGCACGGACCGGGTACACGTCAATGTACCCGTTTGTTGGTCTATCTATGATCACCGTCGGTCTTAAAGGTCTTGCTAATGCAACCAAACATACACACATGTCAATGTTCACATTATATATATATTCAAGACCACCAAAAGTTTCACCAAAATTTTATATGGTTTAACTAATTTCATTTCTACCACTCATTTTGCAGATGAACACTGCTAACCCCTGGCCGCATGTATACCTCGAGCAGCAGTGTAATACACTAACTGAAGCCTGGAAATGATCGGCTTGAGTTGAGTTTGAGCTGGTCACAGTCCACCATGTGCATAGATGCATCATGAGGCATGCACACTGCCTAAGCTGTCTATATACCAACAGTTGATACACATGGACCCACTAGGTAGAGACCAGAGACCTAAGCTAATCATGCTACGTACACCTCTCTACCTGGCTAGCTTAACCAGCAAAAGTGGCTATATGCAGTGGCCTTGCCTGTATGGATGTTCTTGCTCTTGGGTTTTATCGTGTAGGATCAAATGGAGGCAGCTGCAGTAACAGGTATAGGACTGAAGCCCATGCATGTAAGCATGTTTGATGTTTTGCTATAGCTTTAATTGCAGTCATATACTACTGGAGTAGTAGTTTTACTAGTATATGGTTTCTTCAATTCTTATGTTGCATCTGGTAGGCATAATGACTCGTATAGTAGTGACTGCCATGCAAGTTTTTATATTTTTCTAGATAACTGTATTCCAAGTTTTGATAAACTGCTAGTGAGGGAGTTCAATTATGGACTGTCCTTTTTGTTTAGTACCACTAATTTGTGAAATGAAATGCAAATTAGAAGACTCACTAATCTTTTGTGCAAAATTCCAAACGATTACATGTCTTGACTATTGACTGCTGTGTTAAAAGAAATGAATTGTAAGGTTGGGGGAAAAAGTCACTTTGGTATCTTATATACGGTGTAGGAGTATAAGATTAAGCAGAAAACTTCTGTTATCACCATGCATGCATGGCAAGTTGGACAAAACTGTTCCCTAGCCAGAGCAGAGGATCATGGCCGTTGGGTGCTTGATCCACTGCACCAGCCTTTCTAGACCAAGTGGCGTCAATGCTATGCCAAGCAGCTCTTGCAGCAGAAGCGGCTGCAGCAGCAGAAAGCCAGGAAGGAAGCATATGGTGAGAACAAGAAACCAATTAAAAACGCCATGGCCACAAGCCTGAAGCTTCTTTCACTATAACAGCTCCATCATTTTTGCCTTTATTTTATTCTTGTTCACTCATTCAGCTGGCAGCTGCTGCTCCTGAGCTGAAATGTTTTACTGCTAGCCACTGTAGCACGGCTGCATGGGCTTCGAAAAGAAGAGGTGAGAGTGGGCCCGGATAGGCAGCGGCTTTCACGGCCCGAAAGGACCCCGACACACGACCTCGATTCCCGCCACGTGGCTAGACATGCGCCGTCCGCTCGATCGTGCCTAGACTAGACGGCCAGGATGGCCCACACTAGCGCCCCCCTCGGGGTTTTAAACTCATTCTAGCTACGTGCTATATAGCTCCAGCCAGCCCTCTCCCCGTCCCGTTGCAAAACACACAAGCCTTCAAGTCTTTTCTTTTCTCTCTCTTTCTTTGGATACTGTTTTAGCAAGTCCTTAATTAGCTGTTATGTTTTCTAGTGAGAGATGGTATGACAATGCAAATGTTCAACAAATCATCATGTTCATAGCAAAAAAGAATTATAGGACCAATTATTCCATGAAATTTTGAGTGCATGTAACATATAAAATAGCACATTTAGAGTTCATAAGTTGCTTTTGGACCCTCAGGCCTCGTTCGTTTCAGATTGTGTACCGGATTATTTCTGGGCACGCGAAACGAGAAATGTCATTAGTATATAGTTAATTAAGTATTAACTATTTTTAATTTAAAAAATATTTTTTTTTTGATTTTTTAAAGAAAACCTATCTATAAAAAGTTTTTTAAAATATTGCACCGTTTAACAGCTTGGAAAGCGTGCACGCAATAATCTAAAAAGTAGCCATGGAAGATACGTAGAAATGAACAGGGCCTTAGTCCGTGTTGGACTAGATCAAATAGTCTAGGCCTTGTCTGGTGTGCTTGTGACAACTGAATGTTTTTTCAGAATTTATAGCTGCTAGAAGCTCCAAAAAATCGAGGTTCTCCGATAGATTATAAAGAATACGTAGTTATGGAACCCATGAAGTAAATTAGAGGTCAAAAGCTGGAACCGCAACCATTCCAAATTCTCACCAGCTACGTTTTGTATCGAACAATTGACACGCATGTTGTGGTGGTGTGAGACCATGATATATTGTGTTTTGTGTCCCATTGTTCTCTCTATCTCATAGAAAAACATATATGCATCCTTGTAATGACAAAACCTGGCATTATCGTTCATCTTTGGACCTTTTTTTTTTGTTCGCCCAAACATCGTTGTCGTACACTCGTATCTCTTCTTCTATATACAACCATCTTTCCACCTCTTTCGGCACTCATAGTTGTTTTCTTAATGTCTCTATCGGCTAGACAACCATTTCGCCCCTTGCAATAGCAATCTCTTTTATAACATCGATACCATCTTATCACCCTCACTTCACCTAATCCTTCACTCTCGGATCGAATTGCTTGTTTTTTTCCTTCTCGCCCGCTCCAAATCCTAACTAACTATATTTTGCTGGAGTTCTCCAAACTCACATCGATAGAAGAATCATAGGAAAGTCAAGAATTAAGATGATCCTCACTAACCAGAATATTTGCATGCATTTTTTTCCCAAAGAACTAAAAACATATCACATGGGAAGAGTTAAACAAGGATGCGCATGCATCCTTATAACGACTAAATCTGCCCACTCGGATCCAGTTCATAGATTTTCAAGTACACATTTATGCTTGATTATTCATACAATGGTAGGATACTTGCCTATTTATAACGAGACGCTATGGTGAATCCGTCAATCTCACGCCGGCCAAAATTTCAGATGTGTTTATAGGGTATAGAGGGTGCGTGTGTATTCATAGGGATGGGTGTGGGCGTGTGTATATAAATATATGCACCTGTACAATGTTCTGAATAAAAAAGATAATTTATGTTTATAGAATTATACTAACCACAGAATTAATTTGGTGGTTAATGTATGTCTTTTGGGTACTAGAACTACGCTGTACCGTTTAACATCAGCAAATTTCTTGTACTATCATGCATGTACGTTACCACGCCTTTGAACTGTTGGTCGTGTACACCACATTCAATCGATCGGCACGACTCTCAGTCTCTGTACATGCGTGATACTTAATCAATGATCTACGTATAGTTAAGTTCCATGCAGGTACGCCCAAATATATTGTTGCACGTACGCTCCACGTACGATACGTTTGAGAATTGACCATGCATACTCTCAATCGTAGCAGCAGCTAGCTGAAATTATCCTCGCTGGCTGTACGTACGCATGCATTCTTTTGATAAATATCATAAAAACAAACGATTTAAATGCTTCGAAATTAATCATACGTACATAGATCTGCTAGTATTACTTTTGGAACAGTAGGCACTATATGTATATGTACGGCAGAGAAAAGCAGAATAAGTACTATCTGCATTTACATATCGACGAAGAGAACAGCGTTATTACATGTTAGATATGACAATTAAAGGAGAAATTAACAAATTGAGAGGCCATCAAGTCAGCAATTAGCAAGAGCAGCCGCATACGACCGGCCGGTCGTGCAGAGACGGGCTGACGACGACGACGAAGACGACTGCAATTTCTGCAAAGGGGGGTGTGTGTATTCCCCTGTCAGTAAAAATTCCTCAATGTCCTTTGTCGCCAAGTAGTCATACTGTTTTTTGACAAGGCAGGCAGAGGCAGATGCAGGGGCACATCCGGTAATTATTCCGCAAAGTGCATGGCACAAATTGACCAAAAGCAAAGGAGCATTGCATTGCATTGCAAAATCTCTCTCTCCTCCCATTTTCTCCTTCCTTTTTACTCCCCCTGTTTCTCTCTCTTGCATCTTTGTTCTTTCATCCGGTTGGTTAGACAGATAAGGTCAGTGTGTGTGAGAGAAAGCTGTGAGCTATAGCTGCAACTGCAAGGAGGAGAGAAGGAGATGAGGAGGAGGAGCAATAAATAGAAAATTAAAGGTCGGAGGAAGAGAGAGAGAGAGAGAGCTAGTCGGCTCATGGCGGCGTTTGCAGGCGGCGCCCTAGAATTCCTCCCCTCCTTCTGCTGCTGCTGCTGCACCCACTCCCACAACCCATCATCATCTTCTTCATCTTCATCTCTCTCCTTCTCCTTCTTCTTCTTCCTCTTCTTTATATAGCCCATACACCTCTCCTCCTCACCACCTCAAAAAGCTATACTACCACCATATATCACCACCACTAGTGCTACTAGTGCTACCTAAGCTAACCCCATCATCATCCTCTTGATCCTCTCCTCCTAACCATTGTTACTTAGACCCCAATTAGCTGCAGGTCATCAAGAGAAGGAGGAGAAGAAGAGGAAATCAATATCCAGAAAGAAGTGGAGAATTCTAGCTTGAGGTGAGTAGTTGTAAACTGTATTGCTTTGCTGCTACTAGAGTGTAGTGTGCCACTGCATGATGCCACTCACTCTCTTTCTCCTCTCCATGTCTATGCCTGCATGATCTCACTACAGATCTATGCATCTAAGCTACTTAGCAAGTGAGTGAGCAGCATCAGCAGCAGCAGCAGCTATTTCATCTTTGCAGCTTAGTAGTGCCTGATTCTAACCTAGCTACTAAATACTCATCATACAATTCCATGACATCTTCTGCTGCTCCAAGATCTGATTTTTTTTTCTTTCTTTGTGTATATAGGGAAATAATAATTAATTAAAGGGAGGATTAGTTGATTAGTAGAGGGGAGATCGATCAGGGAGGAAGAAGACGAAGAGTAGAAGAAGCTGGTGTTGCACTCGAGCTTTCTGGATGGGAGGCGCATGGCTGGATTCTCTCTGAGGGGAGGAGGCGGCGGCGGAATTAGCGGCGGCGGCGTCGGCGGCGGCGGGAGGGGAGGCGGCGAACGCGGCGGCGGCGGCGGCGATCACGCCATAGGGGCCGACAGCCT